>JAQGAA010000009.1:0-51476 GCA_034696425.1 Isotoma viridis
TAAGATGAATTGCAAGAGTTTTCGAAGATGGCTACAATTGGCATAGCTGGCGGGGGTGGAGGAGGACCTGCCAAAGGACAAGAGCTCAGACGTATCAAACCTATCAGAGGCACCTCTACTCAGCCTTAATCGTCGACAAGTTGTTGGTAATTAGCGTATCTGAGAACAAAAAATTTAGCGATATAGGCATATGAATGAAGTTTATTAACTTAAATTATATGATTTAGAGATCGGAATGAGGAAAATAAAGCTTCCTGCGAGCTCCATTATCAAAGTTATAAAACGATTAGATTTTGAAAAAATATCTGCGGATGACATTCAAATTTTACTTCAAATACTTCCGAAAGAGAATGAGGTACTTCATATGTCATATAGGTAGTTCTTTTTGAACTACCTAAATGACCCAAAGTAGTTGAAGATTCTTTCACATTACATATTTAAAAAAAATAGCTAAGCTTAAACATGTTGGTGTTATTATGTACAGCAATCAATGTTCCAAACGCTTGATGGTTCAAAATTCGAAACGCTTTGTAAAGAAGACCAGATTATGAAGTCTTTGTCAGAAATCCCTAAAGTTGAAGCTAAACTGAAAGCAATAAATTACATACTGAATTTCGATGAAACATTAGAAGCACTCAACTCTGAAATAACATTGCTAGAAAACGCATCCAAATCTATAAAAGAATCAACTAGATTTCCTAAAATGCTCGAAATTGTACTTCTAGTCATCAATAAAGCATTTGTTAAAGACGATGAGCCAGTCAAAGGGTTCGAAATTCAGGTAATTTGATTAACTTTTTTTTTAAGTTTAATAAATTCCAAGCAAAATTAGTTTAACTTGTTGAAACAAATTCAGAGCCTACATAGACTGATAAAGAAGAAAACTAATGATGGCAAGGTTACCCTTTTGCATTGCATTGTGAATTGCCTGCAAAATTATATCCCAGATGCTGTGCTCTTTTATGAAGATTTTGTTGGTGTTGACGAAGCTTCAAAAATTTCTGTTAAAGATGTTTCAAAACGTTTGGAAGAGATTGAAAATGGACTTGAACAGATAAGAAGTGCAACTCATGATGTACAAAAGGGAAATAATTCAGTTGACGCTGGTACAGACACAATTGTAAGTTCCAAATTAGTTTTGAACATCATTAATGTTTATAAGCTTGTATATTTATACTCATTGCCATTATATATTTGACTACAAAACAGGATAGTGCTTTCCAAGCTGTAAAATTTGTTCAAGGTGCGACTGAAAAACTGGCCAAATTAAAAACACGATGGGAAACAACATTTAGCTCATTGCAAAAAGTCATGCAATACTTCGGAGTATCAAATAATAAGACAATGGATTCCAAAGATTTCTTTGCGATGATTCTAGGTTTCGTAAATGACTACAAAAAATCTCTTCAACAAAACGAAAAACATGTGCATGCCTTTGTGTCAAACGAAAATGACACTTCTCCAAAACAAGCACGTTTTGTATATTTTTAACTACCAATTAATAAATTACAACACAAACTAACTACTTTTCTAAAATTTTTAGGGAGGTAGTCTATCAACAATAAACTCAACGGAGCCTGTTCAATTCAGGCGTCAAAACGCAATACGTCAAAACCGAAAAAGCCTGGATCCATCACATTTCAGGGAAGAATTTAACCGAGATATTGGTCAACCTACAGAATTCATTGATGCTGTTTTATTCATGGGAAAAATGCAAGGTAGTCAAGGGCAAGAACAAAGTGAATGCAGAATCAGGCGAAATTCGTCATTTTATACTCCAAAGCCTTATTCCAAGAAGAAGTTGGCTCCAGCGATTCAAGATAATAATCGGGAACGATAATTTAATAGGAAGTGCTATTGTTGACAAGTCTGGTCCAATATAATGTTATTGAATAATATGTTTAATTGGTTTTCTTGGGTATAATTTTTATACATACGCTTTAAACATTCGTTGTTGTAAAATAAAACTTCTTTCAACGATTTATACAATTTTATCTATCTGGTGACTGCGCTCAATCAAAAAATATTAGGATTTACTGTATTTGAACATACAAACCTGTGATAAGGTACATTAGCTTAAAGTCTACTGTTTACTGTATAAGATGTAAATGTAAAAATTGTAAACTGCAGCTTTAACGTTCAATAAAGCTAATCTAAAACCTAAATACTATTTACTAAGCTTTGCAAAAAGCCAATAATATTTACTTTAAATCAGCTTGTTCTAAAACGATATGAAAATGAAATGTATTATGGAAAGCGTAAGATTATTATTGCACACGATTCCAAACCACTTTACATTTTTGTTGATCGATAACTTGGCTTATGACATTTTCAGTGTACAAGGTAGTAGACGAGTTACCGAATCTTAAAATTCGGTGTCAAAGTGTCATGTAGGGGCCTGACACTATCTTCACTATCTGGCCTTCAACGTATGTATGTTTGTTTGTTATGCTCATGCAGCTTTCATTATATATTTTCTGTTAACTTAATCAATTAATTAATTATATGTTAAGAGTTTTCAGAAATAAAATTACGTTTTATTTACAAAGATTATGTTCAAAATACAATAATAATCACAGTTAACACTTATAAATAAAATTAATATTCTATTTTCTGTTCCCCATACACTTCTTGACTTCTTCAATCTGTCAACAGGAACTTTATGAGAATCGACTTGGATTTCCACATACTGCAACATAAGAAATATCAAATTATCCATATTTTTAATTATCTCTTCATACATTAAGAAATGTTATTTAGCAAAATTCAAAACTAACCTAAAAACTTACAATTTTGCCAAAACCTTTTCTTCTTATTTGTATGCGTCGGTGTAGAGTTAACTTTGGCATTTCCATTTCTTGCAGGTTCATCTCCCCACCGAAGCAATTGCACTCCTTCATTAATTTCATTTCTTAACTTTAAATTTTCAGCTTTGAGTCTTTCAATAACTGATCTCATATTCATATTTTGATTTCTCAAGTCATCCTTCAAACGGTTATTTTCTTCTTTAAACTCTTCTAAAGATTTCCGGAATTCTTGGTTTTGATTTATTAACAATTGTATTTCAGAATTTACTTCTTTGTTCGTGCTAACAAGTAGCTTCAGTTGAAGTTCCAGATTAACATTTTCTTCTCGAAGTTTTCTATTTTCCTAAGTGTATTAAAAAATGTTTAAAAAATTCACACAGAATTGCTTTATTTTAAATTATAATTCATAAAACTTAACATTAGATTGGTCAATACCATAACTTTTTTGGATTCATCCAAAAAAGAGTTGCCTTTACCTGAATAATTGTTTCGTTTTGAGCTGCAATTTCTGTTGTCATTTTCATAATTGATGCTAATCGCTTATTAATTTCTTTTGCCTCTTTGGAGCTAACATCCCCACAAGTTGTATTTATGAAGTTACTTTCAATATCCATTGTTTTTGTTAAGTGACTTCGACTGTGCATGGACATTTTTAACTTTAGTGGAAACAACTTTTCAAGTTATTCTTCTTTCCTGATAAACTGATCCTGGTGGTGTTAGAAAATCTTGACAGCTTTTGGGTGTAGTCCAGATGAATAATGTAGCTTAAAGCTTCAGAATTCATGATCCTGCTAACTTACTTCCTTAATCCTTTATCACAGAATACCTACAAAACTAAAAAAGCCTACTAAATTCATAATAATGCGGAAATAACTTTATTCATACTTGACGATAAATATTTACTTTCAGTTTTAGCATAACAATATATCAAAGTTATTCTGTCATTTTTATCTTGGTGACGATGAACTTGTAAATGTAAACTTGATATGTCAATATACTTTCATTAGTCAACACAATACTACGTATCCATTTATCATCCGGCAAGAGCTGAGCTGAAGTATTTGATTTATAAGAATTCCAGTCAATAAAACTTGATTACTGCTCTCTACTGTAATAAATGATGTTAGGTAAAACCATCTTTGGGTAAAACCCGGGTTTTCTCGGTTTTTACTGCACCCAAAAATAGTAATCTGAGCTTTATTGATTAATGCGCATGAGCAGACAGGTCTCACAAGCTGTTTTTACTAAGTTAGTTTTGATTAATTTTGCAAGAAAAGCCATTCTCAAATTCTGAACCACTTTTTAAATCAATTAAATAAATAATTAGACTTCAACTTGAAACCCCAAGGGTTCTTGCTCAATTACGAACGAAATAGAGCTTTGAAACTTTGAGGCACCGTACAACTTGATTTACATCCTCCTACAATATAAGCCCCCTTCAAAAAGTCTACTGGATGTCGAATGTTGATTACTTATAGTATAGCAGAGTAGTAGTATTTGGCATTATTTTGCGTCATTTTTTTTTGTTGTAAATTGTTTTACCGTAAAGTGAAAAATTTCTTTTTAGTTATTTTGTAAGTTTCAATATTGCAAGTTATTAAAAAAATTACACACTTTTTAAACGAAATTATAGCATGTATATTGTTGTATTAATGTTTTAAGAATAAAATAAATCAGTTTCGAAATGATAAAACCATGAAGTCAACTTATTTAACACATATTATATACTATAACATTTGTTACTACTTATTTTTATGACTCAGATATTCCTTTTCAATTGAATATAGTTTACTAACACGACACAATAAACATTATATTTCTCAAATTGCATGGGAAATAATGTTTTTTTTAACCCACTACGACTTAAACATACTCAACAAAATCAATTCCCCCGAGGGTTATTAATTTCTGGGAGCTATAATAAAACATAGCTTTATCAGAGTTGTTTCTTATTCCTCAAAACACATGCAAATAAAAACAATAATTTGTTTACATTTCAGTTATTTAAGAACTCAAAACGAAATGTAAAAGTATCAACATTTTAATTTCCCAATCCCAAAAATCCCAATTTACATAACAATTCAGGTTCTAAAGATTATGAAGTATATTTTGGTGATTTAGTTGAACATGCTATCACGTAATAGAACCTGACGTAATTATACATTTCTAAATCAAATCTTTAAAAATTCTACACAACATGACATCTAATAATGAAACAATCTCAATTAACAGCCTTTGTATTCCGTTGTTTATTCTATTTTTTTGTGAGATATCAAAAATACTTGAAAATATGAACTTAATTTTTCCCCAAAAAGTAATTTTTCTAAAGTATATTTAATGCTCACAATTTCAGCATTTTCCAAGGCCGAATTTTAGTTTGAAAATAAACAATTCGTAAACCAATTAATTTCCAACATCATGTTTTTTGAAGAACTTCCACCACCTGCTACTGTTGGCAATTCTATTGATAATAGCTGACTTGTTAAATTGATTATTTATAGATAATTTTGTAGTCTTATTAATTTTTTTATGATAATACGGTAATGAAATAAAACATAAGTTCAATTGAGTACCAAGTTGGTAAAAAAAACATGGACACTTTGCAACTCAAGAACACTTATGAAATTAATAAGGATAAGGTCGAAAACATATGGAAGTAACACAGAACAATGACGAATGATTTTAATGCAATTCTGGGGACTCCTACAATTCATTTTAGGAAAAGTCAAGTCAATGAAGTAAATGAAATCAATTAAAAAATATATAGAAAATCAACAGATGTGTGTGGTTAGATTTATTTATTACTCATAATTAAGGGTACAAAAGGTAAAAAAACTTTAATGCAGTGAGAAAATTTACACTTGAAAATTTACAATTTAAAAATGAATCAACAATATTCTATGAAATTTTTATTTCAAAAGATCTACTACTTTTTATTTCTTGACCGTAATCCACTGGCTAAATCTGCACCAAAAACAAGAACATCTCTTAGCTCTTTCCAATCTCAAAGCATTGACAGCATCTGCCAAGCCAGCGTTACTTTCTTCAAGCAAGCGTTTATACTCATCAAGTTCTTCTCTGCTGGATATCATAGATTCCTTTAGTTCAACGATTTCTTGAAGAAGGTCTTCGCATTTCAGGTAGTCTCTTCCAGCACCATTGTTCATTGCCACAAGAGCTTGCTTCAAACGCTTATTCTCATCTCGGAGAAGTCTGCATTCATTTCGAAGCAAGTCATGATCCTGAAAGTATAAAAAATGTCAAGCCTTTGAAAAGATAGAAAACTTGAACCCACCAAGTATTATATAGTGATTAAAAAAATAATTTACATGTGAATTTGTACAAAATATTATATTTACAAAGACATGTTTAAGGAAATAAAAGATTACCACTTTGATTTCATTGTACTGCGATTGTAGATTATCAAACCCTGCTAAAAGGCGATCCAATTTTTCAGAATCGGTCAGACGCTCAGTACTCATCATCTTTAACTTTGGGACTTATTTAGTGATTTTTTAAATGATACGTTTTCTGTGACAGATTCAACTGATACAAGTACTTGGACTCAATAATAATCAACAGGACTTGAGAACGAGCTGATTCTAAATGATTTTAAAATTCGTTTGATGTGTAGAGCAGTATTAGTTTGTCTGAAGATAATAACTCCAAAGGTAGCTTTGTTTATTTTTCATGTCCGTTTTTCATATTCCGTATTTTACTACATGAAAGAATTTCCAGATTTCCTGTGTACCTAAAATGTTTCACTACTAAAACCTTTATTGCGACACTTATTTTGGTTTTGAATAAGGTAAATAGTTCAGAGAATTAGTTCATAGAATTTCAATACTAGGTTATTTGTGAATATCTTTATTTTCAGTTTTATTGTTAGTACCAAATAAACTAAAAGCCTAAAGTTGTTGGCAAAATGCGGAGTATATGATATTATTGACTGACTTAGGAAACAATGTCAATTGTGTGGTTTATAAGATCAAAATAAATAGACTTTATTTACCAGTTTGAGTAAGCTTGATTAAATAAGCTTGGACCTAAGCTTAACTTCCTAGGCTTTATTTGCTTTATCATATTAATATTTACCTGGGTCATGATACAAAGGCAATCGGTTATTCACAGCATTCATGCAACGTATGACGATTGGCACAATATGTAATTTGTTGTTCCGTCAGCTTATACTATATAGTATCTTGTCTGAAATTTATTCCATCCATATTTTAGGTCCATAAAGTTTCTAAGACAAAACGGGCCGTTTTGAGGTAAAAATATTCTTAAGTGACGATAGTGAAAATCTTTAAATTAAAGAAAATTAAAATTGATTAAAGAAAGCTATTGATCATTTTAAGTACTAAACATGCCCTCAATAAATCGACCAACATGGAGAGGTGTAACAACTTCAACTGAGCAATCAACTTTAAACTATATCACAGAAAGTGTAAGAGCCTTAGAAAGGTCTACTACATTAATGAGACAAAATTTGTCCAACTTGATCGACCATGAAAATGAAAATGTTCATATAGAAATTGATATCCGTGACATTCCTAATAGTAACCAAAGTCGAAGTTCAACTTCGCCAGATTTAGGAAATGCAACTGATTTACCTGACGCAGATAAAATAACCCAAGAAGTTCAACAAGTCTTATATCGTAATAAAGAACTGAAAGTAAAAGTTCAAGAAGTTATTGAAAGCAATGCTACATTCAAGGAAGAAATTCAAAACTGTCTTAATAACAGCTCAGATTGGCGAACTGAGTTTGCTCAAGAATCTAAACGTTTGGAAATGGAATTACAAGCTGTGATTGTTCATAATCCAGTAGGACTTGAAGGAAATGAAGATCCAGCTTGTGGACTTCGTCAAAAGGTCAAATCATGGTTGGATGTTGCTATTACTGGTAAAGCAGTTTTAAAATTATTAAATTTGCATACTAATTGTTCGATAATTAATTCATTTTATACCTTAATTTTAGAAGTTGTCACACGGGCAAATGTTTTTAGCAGTCTGAGGCAAATATGGTCCAACTTTAGATTTCAAGATATTTTACCGGATATGATTGACTTTAACATGCCCAATGTTCCTTACGATTATATATTCATGCAGCATTAAAATAAGTTTGGATTAGAATATTTCACAATAATTTTGTAATGAAAAATGTTTTATAATCTTTACTGATTTACTCACTGATTTGCTCATTAATTATAAATCAAATCATTATGAGTAACCTAATTCGGGGAATAATAAAGATTGTTGAGTAATGAAGATGAACCTTGCACTGATGATTCGGTAAGTCTAATTAGATAATTTAGTTTTTCTTAATCTTCACAGTCATCATGATAGGAAATTCCAAGAATAAAAAAGCCTTTATTGAGCACGTTAGGAATTTGGGGAGGGGGAGGTTGTTATTGATAATTTATAAGGTCAAATTAATTCCACTGTTATAGAATTTGAACTATAAACAAAAATAATTAAAACGACTAGTTGGCTAGAGTGGAAAGATGAGTAATTAAATAAAAAAAAGGATGCAGTAAATAAATCAATAGCATATTTGTTAAAATAAATTTATTTTATTACTGAATACTGAAACTGCTGCAAGTTCATCAATTATCCCATATTCAGTTACAGTTATTAATAATTTTGATTGAACTTCAGCAATCATTCCGTGCATTACCTATGGTATACGCGTGAACATGTACGTTGGAGTAACTTACTGCCTTCCAAAAAGGGTTATCTTCTTAAATTTTGATAATGCATCTCAATCGGAAATTAAAAGCTAAATTTGGTCTTTCTTCATTATTTGAGTTACAAGAAATTGTTCCAGTACTCAACTACAAATTACCGCATTTATCTGAGTTTATTTTCATTAATCCTTCCTTAGTACGTAATCTTTTTGGGGTTTCCTACAAACCACAAACATCCGGGGGAAATTTACTTAACTGAGAAGTTTACAGCTTATTAGATCATAACAAAATATGAATTAGCTTATGCAATTTTGCAATCAAAACTTATAGTTGTAAAGATTTAAAATGGAAAGTGCTCCAGCTCCAATACCAAGTACCTCAACTGCAAGGGTGACAATACCGGATACTCCTCGCCCCTCTGTTGATGTTCGAGACTCTAGGTTCTGCTTTCACTTCGCAAAATATGAAACATGTGTTTACATTGTAGGAATATTCGGAATTGTAAGTTTAAAAAAATACTGTTTTGTTTTAATACTTGAAAAATTCTAATGAAACAGTTTATAACATTTCTCTGGAATTAATGTAGATTGCAGCCGTAGGCAGAATTGTAGTGATTTCATTGAGCATCAATAGACTTCATAAAGAGTATCCAGGTAGTTTCCTGTTTCTTTGTTTTATTTAAGTTGCTTCATTTAAATCTAATTTACTGTTAAAATAATTTGAAATGCTGTTATGCTTGCAGGTAAATCAACATATTATTTTTGTGCAATTGGAATCATAATGTGTGCTATCGTCTTGCTGTGGGAAATTCCATTAATGTACTTTGTAAAAAAAGTAAGAAAAATACCATCATTACTTGTTCTGAAAACTAGCAGTGCTTGTCAACCACATTTCAATCCCATTTCGAGCTTATGCTAGACTTTGTTTTGAAAAATAAACTCAACAAGTTATTTATTTTTACTATTCTGAACATTTTAGAGAAAGTTACAAGGCCTCCAGCACTTTATGTTCGCTTCTTTAATGATTTTTCTTGGATCGTGTCTCGGATCTATAATCACAGGAGCAGTTTACAAAAGTCCAGGAATGGTTCTGTCATTGTCTTACGTTCTGGATTTGATTAGAACCCCTGCCCAAATGTTATTTGTTCACAAGTTCATTAAGACTGAAAAACTAGATGAAGATTCGCATTTGATTGCTGCATACTATAAAAAGTTCTAGTCTGATCAGACGCTTTGCTAGTTAATGAGTAGTAGATATACCATTATTATCCTAAGTTGAAGAAGAAGTTAACGTATGCAGTGTTCAAAAACAGTATAAATGAGATAAAACTGTAATTTCTACAGAAATCTTATAATTGAACGCAAAAATATAACTTATACAGTCTTTTAATGAGCTAGTATTAAAATAAGCCGATTTTAATAAACATCCGTAAATGTATTATGTAATCTCTTTAATATCTTTAATACAAGTTCGGCTTATTAATGCTAATGTGGATTCAACAAATACGAGGTATAGAATTGTATAATCAATCGTCTGATCTGACTTGAGTAATTGCAGGATGGGATGGGTTATTAATAATAATTGTTCAATAATAATGTTTTCATACCTTCCTCGAATTAAACCAGTGTGGATTTCGTTAAACAAGAAACCTATTTATTTGCATAACGCAGTTGATTGACAAATTGTTATTATAAAATCGAGATTAATCTAAACTATTATGACTTTTATACCTTGATACACTTCTTCAAATGAAATGAGGTTAACAAGATATTTATATTATTTATTGATTGTCTATAGCTAACTTTTAGTCCCATATCCCTTTCTCACAATTTACCAGGCACAAGGAATAAAATAGTAATAGAAAAGAAGAAATTGGGTTTAATTTATGGCTTCAGTTATCTATTATCGTTTTGAGATTAAATTGTACTAGTTTTACTCGGTTGATATTCCCAAGTTTGAGAGCAATGAAATTAGGAAATAGTTGCATTTAAAATATTGAAAATAATACTAGAATGGGAAACAAAGTTGAAGAAAAGTTTGACTTAAGTATAAGTTTCCATATTATATTAAGTATTAATTTATAACAAACCTAAGTAATGATCCTACCATTAAGAGTTTATTTAAATAATGTCAATATTTGTCAATCAATACCGAAACTTCGATGTTTTAAAAGTTGTAATCATTTGACAATAAAGATTACCTGAATTGAATCGATGGTAGATAAAACAATTTATGATTTGGTTAATTGATTAAATTTTTTATATGTTGCATGAGAGATTGTGGAAGTTTCGCAAAAAACTTAAATGGTAATTTGAGCTGAAATGCAAAACAAATATTAATTACTTCACAATCAAGTTAGTTTAACTCAAGAAAATTATTTTTCGGCTTACGAAGTGTTAACGTTGACATATTACTCTCGTGGCTTCTTAAAAACAAGATTAGATTACAGGGTGTACTATCCCAGGTATTCCAAAGTATCACCAAAGTTGAAAATTAAGTAAATCGTTTATTGAAATGAACTAATTGTTTTGTTATCAATCAAACGAGTAAAATGCCAACTGCGTCGAGCTCAATACATCAAACACGAGACCCTGTTCGCACTTCTGAAAATACACAAGGGTCTAGGTACTGTACCTCTGCATATGAAACATTCGTATACATCGTAGGCATTTTTGGAATCGTAAGCTTATATTTAATGGGTATTTGAAATTTATCTTAAATATTATCAAATAGCATTAATGCTTCTTATTTCCTAACTAATAATATTTTTAGGTTGCATCTGTAGCTAAGATTGTTTTGATATCTATGAAAATAAGTCATATTCACTCAGAATACCCAGGTTGGTAAACTTTTTCAAAATTATTTCAATCACTTCAAAAATATATAAAGCACGTACAATTGTGAATTAACTGACGATGTTAAAACAACGAATACAGCGACATCAACGTACTATATCTGTGGAATTGGGATTACTATATCTGCCATTGTTCTCTTATGGGAAGTGCTATTAATGTATTTTGTGAAAGAGGTGAGATAATTTTCATTTGTACTTAAAACGGATATCCTAAAGCAATTATGATCTATAAACGAAATCACAATTAGTTAAATAATTTTAAACCGTTAATACGACTTGTCCTTTCAATTCGGGGTTCCTCATTTACTAATTCCAGAGAAAGCTTCGAGGCCTTCAGAACTGGATGTTTGCCACTTTGATGACATTACTTGGATCTAGTCTTGGAGCCGTGATAGCAGGAGCAGTTTACCAACTTGCAGGCTTAACTCTCTCCATGTCATTTGTTTTTGACACTTTAAGATCCCCAGTTCAAATGATCTTAGTTCACAATTTTATTAAGTTTGAGAAGCTTGATGAGGATTTCATTATTTCTGATTATAAAAAATTTTAACCACATTAAAAAAATATTAACTTATTGAATTTTTTTTAGGTTTAATGAATTCGCACAACAGTTTGACTTGCTACAAGAATGCATACAACATGTGTCATAGTTTTGCAAGTCATAACTCTGAAAAATCTATAATATTTTATCAGTATTACGATTGAATTTATGCTTGCAATTGCAAACCATTCATTATTCATATAAGTGCAGTTGTGTTTTTCAAGGACGTAAAAACTCTAATGAATTCTGAACATAAAACTTCATGAGTTATTTACCAAAGCATTGTGGTATTCTGCCTATGCTTCAGTTTTTTACTACTTACAATTTGTTATCTTTGGCATTCATAATAATCATCATTTTCTCAATTATCGCACTTTTGTCATTAAGGGGATGATAAGTGATAGTAATGATGTTATTATTGATGGTCATATAATATACAACTGGATGTAAATGATGGAGTCAGAGTCAGACTCAATAAGGGAAATGAATCACTCCATTTTCTAATCAGCAAAACAGTAATTTACCTTTAACAGAGCTGATGAGGTTGTGGGTGTAAATGGATTCCATTTTCAGAATTTTAAGTATCATTTAAACAGACATCTAGAGATAGGAGAGAGAGAGAGAGACTGTAGAGATTTAGATATATTTTGTACAAATAAGTCAATTTTGTCATCCTGATATTCCTGATAAAAACATCATCAACATTGTAATCAAATCACAGTAGATTGTAGATGAGGTTGCGCTTATGATAATACAAGGTATGTACCAGGCAATAGGGCAATATTTAAGAGAACATTTAACAAAATTATGTTAAACAACTTCGTCAGCCAATTACTGCAAGGTGTGTATTATGGATGATGACCTAAAACCTTATCTTCGCAACCTGGATTACCTGTGCCAGATTCAGACCCCTAATTGGTTTTTTTCGTTTTGTTCCATCCCAATCCGATATTGTAAGTTTAGTTTGTACAATGATGGCGTTTTATTCGTTGCAAGCGTAAATATTTCACAATGTTATGTATTTCCTAGAAACATGAGTCATAAATCATAACATCAAGAATACTATTCGATTTTTTAAACATAAGTACATTTTAGAAGCTTTGTTTCATTTAGAATTAACTCGGAAATTGTAAAAGGGGAGTGAAATGGGGCTGCTGGATTGTGTAAGTGATACAAGGATGGGGAAATATCCCGTAAGTCCTACTCCAGGACAGCGTCCATTGGTGCGGGGATTTGGTTCGGATATGGGTAGCCGGAGGTCACTTGGAAAGAAAGCTTTATTTTCTTCAACTTCAAGTATCAAGGGCAAGGATATTGACTTTTGGTGGAACAGAGTACTTTGCTTTCTGTACAGATCAGAAGGACCTGAAGGTAATTGTGAATTTTTTATGAAATTTAGATAATTTTAAGAATTTATCAAAAAAATTACTGTTTCGAAAAATATTTTTATAGATATTCGGGAGTTGCGGATGCCCTTGAAACAATTGGGATACAATAGTATTGGAGATTTTATTCGAGATATTCCTCCAGAAATATATGAACCGTTCAAAAGTCAAAGTAAACCTTAGTCTGATCTAATCTAGAATTTAATTTCAAAATATTCAGCTAAATAATGAATTCTTTATTTTTTAAAGTTGATCCAGACCCAACATTGAAAAAAGACAGTAAAGTAATTTGGGAAAGAGATGGAATCTCTGAACCTGGAGCGTTTAAATGGGTTGGAACTATTGAGGGTGAAAAGTGTATGGGATTACAATTGGTAATTATTTTCTCTTAAATAAAACAGGCATTCAGAAAACAAAATATAAATACTTTTTTTTGAAATGCTAGGATCGTAAAAAAGCAGTGCCTTTTCGTACTTATGATGGGAAAGGACTTTTCTACTGCAAGCCAGGCCACCGTGCCTTAGTACCCGTTGATGAAGTTTTGCCTTACAAACAATTTTTAAGGCAATTTCTTGGTCTTCCTCCAAGAAAAGATTCAATGCAATTAAATTTGCTACCTGGAAGGTCATCCGTTCGAGGTAAGATTCTAAAACGTTTTATGTTTTAAACAGCATTTTAATTTACTACTAAATTAATGGTCATTTGATAGTTGCCGTTGCGAAAAAGTACAAACCTGGGGACCGAGTACATTTGCCTAATGAAAAAAAATGGGCCACAATATTATGGACAGGGCGAATTGGTGGGGAATGGGTAGTGGATTTGGTTTATGTAAGCCTGAATAATATTTATTTATGATATAATTTAAGCTTATGTTTGTTATTGACATTTGATTCGGCACAATAAGCAATTATTATCTTTTTTATTCATAACTGCCATAACGGGAAGGAACTATTTGCCATGATAAAAATATTTGCTTTGCATAAAAAATATTGCAATAATGAAACTATACAATATAATACCTAAAATTTTAAATACCACTCAAAATATGCGTTACAGGACCCTGAAAAACCTACAACGGGTCCAATGGGATCTCCCGATGAACCATGCATGAGCCGGTCGTTGTCAATGGCAGAATTTATTGACCAACTAGGGGACCCTACAACCCCTCCTGCACATGTACCTCCTCCCCCACCTCCACCAAAACCCATTGAGATTGATGATGAGGTTTTCACAAGAGACAATGCCTCACCTCCAGAAGTAATTTTGCAGGAAGATGGTTTACGTTCTCTAAGAAAGAATTCTGAATCCGATATAACAGAATCTGATGAAGAAACTCTAACAGATGATGATCATGATGATGATGATTCTTTTCATACTGATTCGGATCAAGTTAATAATAAGGATCCAGGGATTGAATCTGGTTCTGAAAGTGAAGAATCCATAAAGAAATCTAGAACTTTTAGTGAACCTGTACCGCAAAGAGTTGAAGTCAAGAAGCAGGAGCTAAAAAAGCTGGACGTTTTTGAACCTGAGCCTTTAAGGTCTCGTCCAACGCACAAACCTTTATTTAATCTGGCATCTTTTGGAAGAAAGAAAAAGAAGGCTCCAAAGGAGCTCAAACCACCGAAACCCACCCCGGTCCAAAAATCTTCTTCCCCTACACAAAACAATAAGAGTCCTAAAAAGGATTTATTCTTTTTTACTTCAAGAAGTAAATCCAAAAGTCCTGCCCCGGACATGATCGAAAGAATTGAAAAATCGGATAGATCACACAAGCCTCAACTAGTGAAAGTAGAAGAACTGCAGCCATCATCGACTACTTCAAAAGAGCCTGTCTCAACCACATCGACTATAGAGTCACCGAAACAGCCATCAACCTCTTTCTTTCGAAGAGACAGAAGTAGAAGTCCAATTAATAAAAAATTGGATAAGAAAAAACGATGGAGCGGCGATCATCGTGAGGTCCCTATAGATGTTCCAATAGAGATGCAATCCCCAGGCAGAAGAGACGCTCCTGTAGCAATACCAGTTTCAATATCAGTTGAAGTGAGTGAAAGGAGAAAGAGTAGCTCGGATGTCTCTGACTTGGTACCAACCACTCCTCCTAAGGTGGAGGTGGCTCCTGTTCCTGTCTCAAGTTCAGAGAAGATTGTGACCCCTACAGCTTCTTCTTCAAATCCAGATAAGGCTATTGTGACTCCTGCTCTAAGCCCAGTAAAAGTTTTGTCGCCTACAGTGAATCCTGTAAAAGTAGAAAGGACTACTAGTCCTAGCCATGAACCTATTATAGAACCAAGGCATCGAGACCATTCTAGCGAAGAGAGCTGTACAAGTGATGACGATGACAATCAGCATAAAATCCCAATGGAAACGAAACAAGATATTCCAAAAAATGTCCAGGTTGAAGTTTCCGTTGAAGTGAACCAGCCTTCCACAATCAGAGATAATAAAGAGTTTTCTTCAGATTATCTTTCTGATTCCACACCACCATATTCGCCTGTAGTTAAGGTTAAATAACTGTCTTGTTTTGATGCATTAAATGTCTAAAATTTGAATTATGACGGTTTTAACTAATTCTTTATAATATAGGACGTTGGATTTAAAATTAGTAAACCTGCAAGAAAGAAGGTAGAAAATAAAACCAAAAGTACAAGTAGTGGCCCTCTGAAGTCTTTGGGGTCATTCTTTTCTCCCAATAAGAAGAAACCACTTCCACCGAAAGATTATGAAGGAATTGAAGAAAATAAGCCAGAACCTCCTATACGAAAGGAGTCTCTTGGGGATGACTCTGAAGATAGCCTGAGTGTGTCAAGTGGCGATGGTTCAGCAAAGGGCAAACCTGTAAAATTCTAAACATTTTAAATTAAAATGAGTTTTCATCAGTATAAAATCAGTTTTTTCTACAGATCGCGTTTTACAAAGGTAATTTTTTTAAATGCTTTCAGAAAAAAGTCACGGAAAATGAGTCTAAACAAAAGAGAAAAACCAGCTTTGGCTTTGGTTCAAGAAAATCCAAAACGCCAAGTAAATGAACATTTAAGACCTGATCGTTAAAAAGTAAATTAAAATTATCTTATTCAGTATATTTTTAAATTAATCTTAGGTAAAACCAAAGAAGAAGGGGGAACCAGTACACCCTTATCATATGATATTCAGCTTCTTCAGACGCAAGTGAAATCTCCAGACGTTTCTTCTAAGGTCAGCCAAACTCAGGAGACCCAAGAACCTTTAGGTGATCAAGAGGGTATCATGCTGGACTTTCTTGAAGTAAAAGTAAAAGAACTAACTCCCTTTCTAAAGCAAATAAACAAATTCTTCGGGTTGTCTTTAGTTAATTGTGTACTTGTGTATGTCTGCTTTACTGCAACAGTGAATTGATAACCCTAGTTTTAAATTATTCAATTCAATAGCATAGTATCTAAAATAAAGAATATAAGGAACTATCTTTAAATGCATAGGATGATCAGCCTCCATGGAGCAGCCCCCCTCCAGTTCCCGAAGAAGCCAAAGCAACAACCCCAAAACGAAGAAATAGCAAAGGGAAAACATTTTCTTTTGGATTTTCCAAAAAGTCCAAACCAACTGCAACCACAAATGCGATTCAGGATGAAGAGAAAACAAAAAACTCTGTACCTTCTAAGCAGACTGAGAGAAGCTCTTTTAGTGACATGTCAGCTTCTTCCCAAGAAAATGTCAAGGTATACTTAGCTAAAATTATACTATAAGAAATAAATTTTAAATGCTTTGTCACCTAGTATTTTGATGTAATTCAGGTACAAGAATTAACTCCCCCAACCAAAGATGTAATTCGAGACCCACCACAAAGTGCCAAGTCCAAGCGGAGTTCATTTAAAGACAGTTTTACACGCACATTTTCATTTTCTAAAGACAAACGAAAAAATTCAACCAGTTCATATGAAAAACTTGGAGAAAATGAAAAGGAAAACGATGGAAAGAAATCTAATCGGCCGATTTCTTTATATATTGATAATAATGAAGCGATTGGAGCTTCAACAAAAATTTCCAAACCGAAATCTAAATCGACCTCGGTGTTAGTGGACATTCAACCTTGGGACGAACGATGGGGTACCAAAAGGGATACTTCTGGTATTTATGACTCTCCTGATGAGGGTGAGACACCAACATCAGCAAAATTACGGGACACCAATTTACCCTCTCCTACTAAACCCGTTCCAGCGTTACTTCCGAAAGAACCTGAACCTGCTGTACCCAAGCACAGAATATTTACTACACCTAGAAGTTTCTTTGGGTTTTCCAGTAAATCTACAGAAGAACCTCCTGCAAAACCTAAAAAGGTTCAATTTTCTGTTTAAATTTTAAAAAATATTGGGCCTTATCTTAATTTTTTTAATGGCACAATTTTGTTTCGATCTCAATTAGAAAACGTCCTTTAAAGGAAGTAAAATACCAAAGTCCGTAACATCTCCAACAAAAACTGTAGCTGAAACAGACCCAGAAATTACTTCACCAGTGCCTTCAGAAGAATTCCCTGTTGAAGAAAAACCACATCTTCCAAAATCTGAGCCGCCTAAAATAGTACCTGCGGGTCCACTGCAGAAAGTTCCCCCTGAAAGCCCTGGTTCGTCCCATAATGATGATAATGTCCCTTATGTTTCTAGTGCTAAGGTGAGAAGATTAAAATCAGCATTGAAACAGAGGAAGGAAATTGGTGAGTTTCTCTAAACATTTTTAATCCGTACTAGTTTTTAATTTTCTTTGCATAAAGATTTCATAAATGATAATGAAACTTTGGTGATAGATGCCATTCCAAAAGGAATCAAAATAGGTGACCGTGTTATCTGGTACAATGGTAGAATCCCTATTCCAGGAACCGTTATGAAGCTTTATAAGGATGGGACAGATAAATACACAGCAGTTGTAAAATTTGTAAGTTGTAAAATTTTGAAATGTACAAATTTTAAACAAAAAGTTTTCAGGCTTGTTCTATAAAATGTGTTAGGATCGTATAATATCCACCGAGCCATTGTCTCTAATAAGAGAAGGTGATGCATACATTGTGACAGTCGAAGAACTTATCACCCCTGAGGTATTTGGAATTCCAACCTCTTCGGAATGTGCAACTTCCCAAATATCAGTATCTCCTTCTTCTCCTGGACTGCCTGGACAGGAAGTCCCCAAAAGTCCAATGATAGAAGAAACAAAGCAAAGTGAAAAGCCTCAAATCCAAACAGTTCGATTTGATCCTCAATGTCACAAGCCTGAACCAATTGTTCCTGAAATAAACATAGAGCTTCCAACCCCTGGAAGCCCAAAAGGAGGGTTTGATTCCGATGAAACTATTCCACCGCCGTTTCAAGAGGAAGAAATTGACTTGGCATGTGGTTCGTACAACCTAAATATTATTTGTAGCTATTGCATATTATTATACATGCAAAAAACAGTGAAGCGTGTAATTTTTTAGGTGTACGAAGAGGAATCCCAAGCCGGGACCAATCATGTTGTCTAGAGACCTTACTATTTTCTATGTTCTACACTACGAATACCTTTGACATCAGCATCTTATATCAAAGCGGTTTCGAAGAACAAAGTCTTACCAGAGATTTAAAATCTTTATTACGTCATGAAATTGTCCATCCCTTGAGACAATCAGGATTTTGTGAATATGCAGCTTTGAGAAAGCTAAAGGAATTTATGAAAACTATTAGCCCTGACTTCAATGCAATGAGTGCTGGTACTAATTTAATCATAAGACTAAAACTCATTTTTAAAACTCAAAAAATTTGTATTTCAATTTTCAACAAAAGGATATTATATTAAAATTTAGACGCTGAGATCATGGTGTTCATGTTATTTGAACGCGCATTGAAACTTGGAAAGTTTATCAGCTACTCGAACGATGTTACGGATTACTTGCATCAGCTTGTACTGGATCCTAGAGACCTTTCTAAAAGCAGCACGACTCAACAACTTTTTGAAACTAGTTTAGAGCATATGGAAAAATCTAAGTTGAAGACTATCCCTACTCCAGCTTTAATTTTAGAAATACCACGAGCCAATGACAAACTGGTTCATTACGAAGCTGTCGTTCCGAATCTGAGTCTTGTAGTTTCACACTTATTGGAAAATGGTAAAAGTTTTTAATGGCTTTAAGGTTGTAGGTCTACTTAAACATGATTCCAAGGAGTCATGATGAATGCTATGCATGAGTTTTAAAATCTTAGTATTGGTGACAATAGGTCCAAGGTTGTGCATTTGTGGAGTTGCTGCACAGTACGAGTGCCAAAGATGCTTTGAAAAATACAAAGGCAAAGCCGTTGTGTTTTGCGATAACTGTAAATCCATGGCAGACCAAATTCATTTCCAATTGGAACATGATGCCCTACTAATGCAATTGGCACAATCTGTTGTGACGATGGATTTAGTAGCCGTTATTTGTGTCAAAGAGGGTCATTACACTTCTTTTGTTAAATGTGGAACACAGAGATCATCCCCGTGGCTATTTTACGATGGAGCTGAGATGGATAACCCAAAGGTACAAAATGACCGAAGTCTTATCATTTAATACTTCTTTGCATTACGTATAAAAATGAATTGTTATTTAAATACTATCTCAAATACACATGTTAGGTATCACTGGAACAAAATCTCGGCATGTGGATTGACCGGCTGGAAAAATATCCAGGAAAATATCACGACGCATTTTTACATCCCCTGTTGACCCACTTTCTAGCTAACAGTCATATCTGTATTTACCAATCCAAGGAGAAGAGTTCATTGGTCTAATTCTAATTTTTTACGGTCAAATCGTGGCTTAATTTATTATTATTACAATACAATTCTTTTAAAACAAGTAAGTATAACTTATGTGTCAAATTTATACAAGCTTGAAGGAAATGTGCCATTATGACTTTATGACAAGATCACAATATTGTACCCAGCATCTAAATAAAATGATAATGGTAAATTTGCAAATAAATATGTTGGAAGTAAAACCTCATAACAACTTATTCTAGCCTTTTCAAAGATTTTAACCGACAAACTTTACAAATTTGACATTTTCTCGCTGCCAAAAATCCACCAAAAAAGACATCGAGGTAAAATATTAAACACTATGTTGCAGTATTGTTATGTTTTACAACTACAATGTATCAGGTGAACATATTATAAGGATTACTCATACAAAAAAGTCTCGTATTATTTGCTGGCAAATAAAACGGATTAGTAGTTGGAGATAAAGAAACAAAAGTAGGCTGAATAAGCTCAGCAAAATACCAGATAACAACTTGTATAAAATCTCCGGAAACGCCGACTATTCAACTATTCATTCTTATTCTACTCCATACTGAACTCATACAACTTTAATGTTTTAGTAAAAACTGTCTGAAATTGCTTAAATTAGTGAACAACAAGAGAAATGCATTCATATTTAAAAGCTTTAATTTAACGATGTTCCACTGAAAAGTACAATACAACTATACAATAATTTTATTGGACATGTGAAGCCAACAAACCAACAATAAAATCTCTGAAGACAAATAACCTCATAATAATAATAAATGTTTAACAGAGATGAATAATTTATTTATCACGGGGGATGGGATATCTACAACTGATAACACCAACCACCAATTTGTAGCTTTACATGCTAAAATCTCAGTTCTTATATTATTTGTATTACTATTATTATGACAAAAATAAATGATTCATAATACCTATATGCTTATCCCTAACTGAACAATTTAATTCAGTTTATTGAAGGCATGACTGAGGTATTTTCTGTGGAAATTCATACTTCCATCATCAGAGGAGTTTCAACTACCTCGTCAACCAACCTCATAATTTTTATTCATCTGAAACAATCCTATTAACTTAATATAGTATAATATACAGCAGCACGCGTATAATATTAGTTTTTTAATACTTTACTAGAATTCATCATCTTAAAGAAATCATTAAAAGAAAAAGGACATGTAAGTTTATTATTCATTTGTGTCTTTGTGTGCATTTAACTCAAAAAGCATTATCAGCAAACATCAAAGAGTCTTCCCACCTTAGCAATCCTAATATTATTCATTCTATAGCTAATGATGAAAGGTGACGACAGGTGAAATTTGGTTATTTATCTTCTCAACTCTAAAAGAGCTCAGATTCTTGTCAAAAGCTTTATTAAAGTGTCACATTTGTTTGGGAAGTAAACTTTGGCCCGTGTTAGATTTGTTAACGATCTTTCTACGATGATAGACAATACTTAGTTTTAAACACAAATACTTTGGAGTCTAGCCAAAAATAGTTTTAGTGTACATTTTACAACCTGGAGAATCTGACAAGCTTCCTTTACCGTTTTAGCACGATAACTTGATATTTGGTTTTAGTAGTAGGAAGGACAAGCCTCATTAGTTTCACCTGAATAAGATACCTTGTCTTAGCGTGTGTGCTTGCAATTTGCAGCTAACTTGTAGTTTGTACATGCACACACGTAACAGTGGATTTACATTATGCTAATTTATCTATTATAATTATACAACTTCATTATAGATTAATTAGACAAAATGGATCTGCTAACTAAATACCGACCTATGAAAAGCTTGGACTTCTATCAGAAAAAAGTTCTAAGGTTTATTCACACCTCTGAAGGTACAGATGGTAAGGATGAAGTCAGTATACATTAACAATGAGTTAATACTTGCTTTTAATTCAATTAAGAAATTTAACGAAAATCAATTTTCTAAATATAGATTTAAGGAGCCTTGCAATTCCATACGGATTACTGGGGTTTGATTCGCCATTGCATTTCATACGTTGTATTCCTCAAGATTTGTGTGACGAGTACAGCAATGATAAGCTTTTCGAGAGTAAGTTGAAGCATGATTTGAGTTTTAAAATAAATATTTTAATTTTTCAAGCATCAATTCAAATCTTTATAGGAAGAGACAAAGGTATTCGTAAAGGGTACAAAGTTTTTCTTAGTCACGATGATGGAAGAATTCAAAGTGCTATTTATAAAGGCCAAAAGCAAACACCGAATGGGGAATGGGGTACAGTTTTGGTAAATTAAAAATTGTATTATTTAACATTTCATTTTCTGAAAGAATTTATGAAAAACATTCATTTCGTTGATTTTTCTTTTAATTGAATTAAGGATGGGCATAAAAATACATACCCAACAGAAAATATTGCACCTTTTAAGGAATTCTTGAGAAACAACGTAGGAACGATGCTTGCCGTAGGATCCAATAAAGTTACAGGGACTATTGTAAACTATGGTACATTGCAAACTTTCAATTTTTAGAGAGTTAATAATTAGTTAATTAGATAAAATATTAGATTTTTGAGTTTTTCCATAATTTATTAAACATAAATAAGGGACTACCTATATATTGATATAACTTTGTTTAGAGGAACCTAAATGGAACGTTGGGGATGCAATTTATTACAAACCATCTAAACGATGGGCAGTAATTGAGGAAAGAGAACTGCTTAAAAATGGAAAAGTTTATTGTAAAATTAAACTCGTAAGTTAATTTTAAGAAAATTTAAATCAAATTGTGGATAATTAAACATTAAATTACCTCTCACAGGAAAAAACAAAGGTGAAAAGGGAAAAAGTTGTTAGAGTTGGCCTATGGGAATTAATGTCGGATGCCATTCCTTATCGTGTTCCAATAATACCTAAAAACGACGCAAACATCAAGGTTGTAGAACCCAAACCGAAAGTCAAGTCACCAAAAATTCAACAAGTGTCTCAACCAGAAGTATTTGATTTTAATTTACCTCAAAATAAGAACAAATTGAATAAGCAACTTTCACAAGAAAGTGAGAAAAGTATCAATAGCATCAAGTCTCCAAGAACTCCAATGACTCCCGTAACTCCCGTCACACCCAAGGCTAAAACTCCGAAGAGAATTCCATCTCAGTCCAGCAGTGACAACGGGAATACATCTAATGCAAATGGAATAATAAGTCTTCAAAATTCTCCAAAATCTCCGAGACCGAGACCTCATAATGACTACACAGAAGGTATACTTGTAATTTTTTTAAATAAAAAAATAGAAATTTCATTAACTTAAGATTTATGTAACAGCTCCGACTGTAGCAATGCGACCTAAAAATCGTAACCCTTCCATGAGACCTTTGACCGAGTATTTTCATTCCAAGTCGGAAGAACTCCATGATGATTGTCAGCCATTTGAGAGCTCAAAATTCATCAGTGTTAACAACTTGGCATCACATCAATCAGAAGATGAAGATTTTACGTTTGAAAACTACACACATTCACTCCGAAGAAGTGCAAGAAACATTCTTTCGAAGCAGTTGGCTGATGAAGCTTATAGACGAAGTGTGTATTCTAATGCAGGCAGTAAAGCATCAAAGTCCAGTGATAATTTGGAAGCACGTTCGCCTAACCAGAAGCCTCTAAATTATGCTGTAATTAATTATTTTGCTTTATTACTCAAACCAAATTTTGTGAAAATGACGATTTCCAACTCTAATGTAATTTTGATCTCCAGCAGCAGGATTACAAATCTGTTCAAGGTCTCCACATAATGCAATATCCCACTACCACTGCTACAAAACAAAATTTTTCAACCAGTGAACCTTCATCATCTGGGGCAGAATCCCCACCACCACCACTCCCACCATCACAGCCACCTCCAAATATGTCTCAATTAGAGTCTGACCTCTTCATTCAGAATCCAGGTTATGAAAGATCTCCATCAATAGTAGAGAGATACTTTATTGAAACAGTCCCAAAAACTTATGAAAATTCAAACTACACGAGACAACAGGGGTCTTTCTCCTTATCATCTGACCCCTCAACTTCTATTCATGACGGAAATTATTCCTTAAATGATATTCCTGCCGCTTTAGGACATGAACCAACAACCACCCAAGAGCAATACGAATTACTGAAACAACATAATGACTTGTTTTATAGCCAAAATCAAAATCTTCAACATTCATTTTCAGTTCCAGTTTTCGATCAGAAATCTGACTTTGAGGAAAAGCGAATAGATTTTCAAGATTACATTGAACCATTCGAACCCCGACCTGAAGATACCAACTCCTCTACTGTAAGGAAATCTAGATACGTCAAAAACCCATCTCTTTCAAGATCACACAAAGGTGAGCATTTTCAGAAAGTCAGATCGATTCCAGATATTATGGACCCTCAAATTTTTCAAGAACCTCCTGTCCCCCAACCGTTCAATGGTGACAATATTCATTCTGCAGTGGGTAAGCCTTTTTAGAGTGCTATAATCATCGTTTTGTTTTGAGATAAAAAATTTAATTCATAAAACCCTTTGTCTTGTAGGAGCCGGACGAGGAATCCAAGCGGGTTACCATTCTTGTTACGCGGACGTCAGCCTATTCTCCATTTTCTATTGTTGTAACATTTTTGACAAACTATTATTGGAAGAAACAGAACTAGATAAAGGGATGAAAAGGGATATCAAACGAATCCTTCGATTAAAAATAGTCAAACCCCTCCGCATATCTGCATTCTGTAGTAGAGAAAGTGTCAGCCATCTGAGAGAGGCAATGCTTCCTTTGTCTTCAAAATTAAATTCTTCATTCATGGGTAATTAATTATTAAGGAACTCATCATATTGGAATATGTATTTCTATGCAGGCCCTAATTTGTGGAAATCTTGCCCTAGACGCTGAAGAGTTTTTGTACCTTCTGTTTGAAAACGCTTTAAATCTCCCCGAATTTGTTAAGTATTCAAATGGAACAAATGATTTCATGCACCAAATCATAGTGAAGCCAAAGGACAGGCTAAAGTGCCATGATGTTCAATTCTTGTTCAGAACGAGTTTGGAAATTAATGACCTCAAAATTAAGGAAACACCAATGCCTGCTTTAATGCTTTGCATGCCTCGGTGTAACGGACGGCTTGTTTATTATGAGGCAATAATTCCAAATCTTTCTCTGAATATTACACCCCTCCTTGACAAAGGTAATATTAAGAAATGCATGAAATTGAATTGAACTATTCATGATATTTTCAAATATTTTTTAAACTTTAAAGGACCAAAAAAATGCCTCTGTGAAATGGCTGCAACGGTCGAATGCGCTTTGTGCTACAAACGATACGGTGATGTGTCCTTAGCTTATTGTCAAACTTGTCAAAAAATGGCAGATCAAATTCACTATCATATTGGACACAACCCAGTACTCATTCCGAAACCACAGAACAATATTACTCTTAATCTTCTAGCTGTAATTTGTATTCGAGCAAATCATTATACTACATTTGTGAAGACTAGCCAGGATAGATTTGCACCTTGGTTATTTTTTGAAGCATCACCCACCGAATACCCAGAGGTAATTTAATTTTACAATTTGTTCATAATTAATAATTACAAGATTGACGGGGAAAGGATCGTTACAAAAATTGTATGGGATTATAGGTTATCTTGCTGGATGATCTTGGTCGGTGGCTTGACAAACTGGAGAGAGAACCTGCAAGATACAGAGATTATGCGAAAATGAACCCGTATTTAAAACGAATTATCACCGAAAGCCACATCTGTATCTACTTCCCTCCTGAAGCTGTTCCGAACCCGAATAAATTTGCAGAAAGTTTTGTAATATAATAGAAATTTTCAATACTGACAGCTTTATTTAATTAATTTAAGCCTGTTTGAAGCTTTCCTAACTACATTTTCAAGGAACAGGTGAACCATAGTTGATTGTTTATAAATATTTGACACACAAATAGCAAACTGTTTGCATAAAATATAATAATAAATATTTATGTTAGATATAATGCAACATTTTGTAACAAATCTTAGGTCAATTAAATGCGCGGAAATAGCAAAGAAATGTCATAACATTTCCGAAATTAATACGCGAGTACAACGTGTTGAACTGCTTACTAGAATTGAAATGCCAAGGTTAGACTTTTTGCGTATAGATAATTCATTTCGTAGTCAATTTGGGCTAACCTAATGCTATCTTTAATTATTAATTAGTTAGTCCACTGGCGTGTAAATGCATACGTATATGTCAGACAAAAGTCGTTGAACCATTGGAGGGAATTTGTGTATGTTTGAGGCAACTGCATTTGGGTTTTTGACACACTCTTTTTCCAGCTGTTCTAGGCATTCGCCGATGTTTGTTACAATTTCGACCTATGAAAGCAAATTAAATTTAAGTCAATAAAATGTGAGCTTAAGAAAATTCAACTATGATTTTCAAAAAATACCTTTGGTTTTTCTTCACTTGGGTTAGAGTCGAACAAAACCCAATGGGAAAGGGCCCCATCTCCACATTTCACGAAAGTTACAAAATGAAAATCCTTAATACAGATAACAGCTACAAGTTTCATTTCTATTGAAGGCCGGCTTGTTTTCAAGTCTTGATTTGCATTTTTTTTCATCACAGTATCAATGGTCAGCCTTTGATTTGGTACAATTGTTATTGACTGAATTATTCCATACGTATTTCTTGGAATATTTATTATAAAGGCTGGAGACGGAACTTCTTCAAGTTGAAGACCGTAGCCTTTCATGCTTAATTCGAGGCACTGTTGCATCGACATTGCTCTTGGCAAGTCGTGATCACCTAAGTTCAGTTGGTGCAAATAATCTTTCATTCCGTTGTCATACGTAATGAACTCTTTCAAATTAAAAACTTTCTCGAACATAATTAACATGAATTCTTCAATATCTGTCAATTAAAAATTTATATAATTGTTTTAATCAATATGTGTAATATTGTATTTAGTATATAGGTCTTTGGTAATATCGCAAGATCATGTTGCTGCATTTACATATCAATGACGCTCAATGTACATGCAATATTCTTAATTCGTACCCATAAATGCACCGTCAAGTTTATCGCTAAAAGGTATCATCAACTCCCGGAGAAAGTTTACTCCACTTGAAGGACAGTAGTAATTCTGCCTCAGAGGATTCACAATTTGTTCAGACAATGCTTTCTTAGCTATTAATGTCACCTCAGGGTCCAGCCCTTTGCTGAAGAAACTAGATTTGACCAGAAAGTAGGGATCAAAGTTGTCCGTAAATGCAAACATCGAAAATAATACAACATCTATATAACAAAAATTTCGCCGTCCTTGTATTCCTCTGGGACCTGAAAAACAGAAGAAGTCAACATAACATTAAATTGTACGTTGAGTAAACTGGTATTTTTATTTCGATATTTTTATTGATGTTATTTCTTCTTACCATTGGCTTTGAAAAATTCAACAATGTTTATAGGAGGAATAACGAAAGGTGGTAGATAATCGATATCAGTTTCACTATTTGAGCTACTAGTTGCTGCAATGTTCGATGAGGGGCAAATGTTTTCATTCAAGTCTGATTTACTTTCAATGGACGGATCTGTCTTGGATTCAATAGAGGGACTGGAATCAGTAGATTCGACCTGAGATGAAGAACTAGGGTTATCAAAAGTCTGTTGCGTGTCTTCAGGGTTCTGAAACAACACAACAACAGCTAAATTCAGTATCATTGTTATTGGCAAACCATTTTAATAAAGGCAATCAATGAATCAATCATAAATCTGGACATGGCTAGTAGGTTGAGGTTTAGCCCGCAAATAATAGTGTATGTTAATTACTAATAATAATGGCTTACTGAATTAGCTTGGTTTTTATCAATTGGACCAAATTCACGAATGATGTCAGCCAATGAATCCAGAGTTAAGGTAGCAGGTGTCTCACTTTCAACTGCTTTTGATATGGGATCACGATCAGGGATAGGTCTGTCGGAAGTCCCTTCGGTTTCGTCCTTCTTGTCAGCTGCTAAGTAATTGTTTAAATAGCACATTTTTTACTTTCGTCAATGAATACATAAATAAATTTATTTGTTATGAACTTTTATGTCTTACCTGGTTTAAGAAAGTTATCGATTTCATCCTTTGTTTTATTTTCTTCTGGACTTAAATCAATCAGGTCACCTGTTTCAATTATTGCAGTCTGCTCTACTTTAATAGGAATACTCGTTGAAAAGTCTTGAATGCTTTCAGGTAAATTAAATTGCACATTCGCATCAACATTCATTTCACTATCAACATTGTCCCCAGGAAGAAAATTTTCTAGCAAAATTAACTCGTCAACTGGTAGGAATCTCCCTCTTCCTGTTGCACAACCGAATTTACTTCCAATATCTACTTCATTAAGACCATATCCCATATAATCATCCTAAAATATTCAGCAGACATTAACATTTGTTATTAACAAATTGTCAACATAATAAATTATTAAATAAAAAAATCGAACTGCATACCATTTCTACCCATGCTTTAATTGCGATCTGTTGACTTCTACCAGCTCTTCCAATCCATTTAACGATTCCAGTTTGCGCAGTATCTCCTCCGAGCCAAACGACCGTTTGTCCAATTTTAAGTGTAGGCAAAGCGTTAGGAACATAATCCTTTAACGGCACATTGTTAATACTTTCTTCAGAAGAAAGATTAGGCACTGATTGTGTTCTGTCAATGTTTGAAGGCGCAGATGGCGAAGGAGATAGAGAGTTGTGAATAGTACTACCGACGGGATATATGTTGGTTACATTTTCGTGGTCTTTCAACAATCGAATATATTCTACTGGTACTAAAAGGCCATGATGTGGTTTGCATTTGAACAATTTCTGTCCGTGAACTTTTCCAGACATCCCTCCAATGTTATAGTCCTACATAAGATGACACAATTTGTTTCCAGATTAAATTAAATTATTTCATTTCAAGGGTTTTTAAAAGTAAAACTTACAAATTCAATCCCTGCACACAAGTTCCCTTTATCGTCAGATCCAATGTATTTAATCGTTCCTAACTGAGGACGTTCATACTTCTTCAGTTGCATTACGACTCTTTTATCCAGCCAGTGGAAGCAGTCTGCGTATGTGAATTGTCGTTCATCTGAAAATAAATTCGTCAAATTTAATCCACAATAGTATATTGAAAGAATTGAAACAAAAAACTTTAAACTATGCAAGCTGCTTATTTATTTTTATTTTAACTATTCATTCGTTCTCGTTTGCGTGCCCTGTCTAAAAAATATCTTAGTTCCTGATGCCTGTCCCGTGTTTTAATTAGTTCTCTAAGCATGAGTTTTTAAAAAAATACTTGACCCAGTGAAACAAATGGGTCTATTATAATAATAGCTAATGTACTTCAAATGTTCAAATTCAAATACTAATTCTTCAATACATTAGGTAGATCTTTCCTGCAATAAATCTAAATTATATTGTATGAAGATGAGAGACATTATAGGATCCGGTTATCAGATTTTCTTAAACTTGTAAGTTAATTATGTAGTCAAACAGTAAAGTACTAATTATTATTAAAACTCGAAACTTTGAAGGTCTATTGATATTATTCGATCAACTTGGAACAAAACGTAAATTATTCCGACAATCATGTCTCGAAAGATAATATAATTTAAAAAAAACGTTCTTACCTTGGACCACGGGTACAATATGATTTTCGTACGATTTATCTGAAGAAGATGAACCTGAGCCTGATCCTCCACTAAAGAAATCAAAGATTCCAGCAATCATGCTATAATTATTAATTTCAGACCTCAACAGTCACCAGCAGCTTTCGGTAAGCTGATTTCTTGTATTATTTTCTTTTGATGACGACTACTTCAGATCTGCAAAACAAATTCAAATCTCATTTAAAACTTTGAAAATGGATAACAATGACAATGCATTAAAAAACATCAACTTATTGTGTTTCAAAACATACAATATATGTTTTATCATTTGAATCTTATCCCTATACTGATAGAAGCTAACCTTGTATCGTTGTATCCAAAACCCTGACAAATTAACAAATATTATTACTCTTATTAGTTTGCCATTATTCGGCAGGACAATGGACTAAACTACTAATCATTATTCTTTTTTGTATAAAGACACTTTGAAACTTGACACATCAAGAATCGCGTAAGTTGAGAGGACAGGTGAAGGTGACACGTTAAAAGTTAAATACACAATACAAAAGTGTCTCAAAGTCAAAACCAATTAAATAAACCTTATCTTCTTGTAGTATCAAATACCATATAAATTATACCAAATACCTTAGTGATTCATTGCCATTACGTCTGCATAGTCTAAAAAGTACGTATATAACCTAGGTAAAAGTAAACAGTGATGAAATAATATGTACATGTGTAGGTTTACGTTTAACTAGATACGCGTCAATACACATTTAAGTCTGAAGTTAAAAGTTCTGCTTAATCATTATTTTATGTGTAATAGCAATTCGCAATTACCAATGAGTCACGAACTTAATGTTAGCTACATCTACATCCATAAACATAAACATTTTTAATTTATTATCAGCAATTAGTATTTATTACTATTTACTAAATACTTAATATTTTTATGCCGTTTTAATACTTTATAACACTTTGACATGACATGACACGTCAGTTCATACAGTATTTAAACGTGTAATTGAGTTTATTATTTGTTATTCTAAAACAAATTACATTTAATTATGAATTGCATCTTATTTTTAAATTTTAGGTTAATAATAATACAGATAAGTGTGACCCGTCCCGTGAAGTTGTTAAGTGAAAAGTTTTAAATTACAATTTATGAATAAAGAATGAAAAATTAAGACTAAAAGAGAGTCAACAGTCTTTTAGTAACTGCACAACTGTGTTCCCTTTCACCTTTGCCCTTGAAAATACTGCTGATTAGCTGATTTTATAATTTATTAAACTGACTCTGACCGCCTGACCCTAATAAAAATCTCTATACAATTGCTTCTTATTCAAATAAAATAAAAATCTCTAGATTTATTTGATATTGTAAAAACAAAAAATGATCACTCCAGTCAAAACACAGCAGAAGCCTTTGAAACTTTAATCAGAACGAGATAAAAGTAGAAAGTACTTGCTTACCTTAATCAATTCTAGAGATTTTAGTAATCTACTGCCACTTGAAATTCTTCAAACAACAACGTAACATTTCTAGTGGTTAAAAAAAAACAACAAACGAAACAAAATTAAACGCACTTCACACTTTCACTTCCACATTCTGCATTTGCACTTGGTTCCACTTGATACAAAAATTATAGCTGAGTTTGACAACAGCAATGTAGAGAGACCATCTGGAAAATTCTGTGTCAATCTGTGACTCCGACTGACACTGTTGTTAAATAAAGCTCACAAGGCCGTAAAGCTATGTGCTATGAATGAAGAATGATTTTCTATTTATATCAACATTTTCACAACTAACTTTTATGCTATAAATGCATTCTTTATTTAGTTGTCTTTTGTCTTGGGCTAAAATTGTCTAGGTGCACAGCACAAACAGTAAACAGAGAATACATAGCATTAGACAAAATACATCTAGGTAATTGCAGTGCATCCTTGAATGCATCTCCAATGTCAAAATAATAATAAAAAACAACAAAATGGGTTTATGTTAAAGTTGTTAACATTTACTTACTCGTTTAGTTTGAGTTTAATGGTTGCAAGTTGGCGTGGAGAAAACAGTTGCTGTGTCTTTGTCCATCGAACTTACACTGACATTAAAAGCATTTGGTTCTGGTGGACTTTTCTGCTCTGGTTTGAACTGAAAGTAGCTTTAAATTGTCATTAAGAAAAGTACTTAAGATTAGCTAGATTACTTAAGTCAAGGGCACGATGAGTAATTTCAAAACGATACTTCAGCGAGCTTTTACTTCTTCCCTGAAGCCGGTGTTCATTTCTTATTCATCTTCACCATCATTCATGCCTGGAATTCGCCAAGAAGGTAAAGAAATGTTTGTCTTTATGCTTTATTGCTTTTATTATAAAATTTAGAAGCAAAAGCAAAGGGGATCTCATAAACTTACTTAAAAATAATAATTTTATTTCCTGAATTCAAGGATACCATAATTTTCAATTAATTTAAGTTGATAAATTAAACGGTACTATCTCCGGGTTTCTACTGACTGATCCTGACTTTGCATAATGTACTAAATGTACTTGCTGTTAAACTCTAGGTAAAACCCCAAGGGGAGTTACCATATAACTAGTTACTTAAAATTAAACTGTATTTAGACAAAAAGTAAAACAAGGCAATTTTTAAATAAATGTTTTAAAAGTTTTCAAAAGATGTGTATGTTTTTGCCGTATTTAAGTTGGAAATTTAATAATTATATAAGAAGGTATATGCATACTTTTTGAAACAAAAATAAAATTGTTGACATTATTATGATAATTGTGTAACTATATTTTCAGACATTTATGCAATACCCACAAAATAGTTTTCTAATTTGAAAATATTTTTCATTCCTCACAGTCATATTTGCCCATACAAGCGTTTGGAACTGGAAAACTAATATTATTAGCAAACAAACCGAAACTCGGGGGTTCTGCACTTCCAATGTCCGTTCGTCTAATAAAACTGAAAGCTCAGAGGACGAAATTCTTGTCAACGTTTCAAATGGCGTTCGTCGAATCACCTTTAATCGTCCGAGTAAAAAAAATGCGCTAACAAAATATATGAGCCAGGAATTCATTTCTGCAGTACACGCAGCGAATGCAGATGAAGCCACGACGGTTGTAGTCCTTACTGGAAATGGGGATTACTTCACAAGCGGTATGGACATGACTAGTAGTCGACATAATGACGGTCAAGAACAACCTCAGCAGCCAAAACCTGCCCTGGCTAATGTTCAAAAAGACTCTATAAGACAGGATAAGTTTTCGAAATTCATATCCACTATAGTGGATTGCAAGAAGCCATTAATTGCTTTAATAAATGGTCCAGCGATTGGGGTTGGGGTAACGATGTTAGGTCTTTTTGATGCAGTTTATGCAAGCGATAAAGCGACTTTTCACACAACCTTTACCCGTTTTGGCCTCCCACCTGAAATGGGTTCAACATATACATTTCCTAGAATAATGGGTTACGGAAAAGCAAATCATATGTTAATGTTAAACAATAAGATTACAGCCCAAGAGGCTTTTGAAAATGGCTTAGTAAGTCGAATATTTCCTCACGAAGTTTTCCATGTAAAAACATCCGACATTGTTAATAATTTTGGTCAACTTCCAGTCAAGTCTTTAATTTACTCTAAGGAACTAGTTCGAGGACGAGAGCGTGAATTAATCAAAAATGTATCGGGAAAAGAACAGAGCTATTTTGACCCAGAAATTGCTAAAGCTATAATTCAGAAATTTAAAGCGAAAAATCTTAAGTTTTAAGTAATGGCCAAAAAATATTCGTGTACATTTTTTAAAAATTTTAATTGAAATATATCGTTGTCATAATTTATTTCTGGTATGCCATCATAGTAAGATATGCATGATCCATTTGTTCGTCTAAAAACAAAAAGCTGAATAAAAGAAGTTGATAGAAAATGTTGCTTTTCGATCTTGTTATTGACAGTGCCTTTTTCGGTTAATGAGTCTTGCAAAGAAAAAATACTGAAATTAAATCTGTTTACTGAAAAGTATAATTATACAAATTAACAAGATAAGAAAACTTCAGCATCATTGAAATTCATAATTAATATGCATAAACTAGAGGCTAATATTAAGTTTGTGTTTTATGGTGTTTTATGAACTTACTAATTTTGATTCTATTGTGAAAGCCTTCATTCTAAACATTAAGATAGGAAATCAGTAGCTTAATAATAGCCAGATTACTGAGATTACTAATCAGACAGTACAATATTCATGCAAAACATGTTTTTAAAGTAGAACAGTTCCAGTTTCAGAGGTTCCTATAGTACTGATGAAGCATGATTATATTGATCATACATGCCCATGGAATGTTACAAGATATAAGAGTATAAAATCTTACAATTATACTACACTGCATGATATATGTTGCATAATCCATAATTCATTTCAAAACAAGGAATAATCATAAAATAACGCTTAAATGGCTGAAATTAGTACAATTCATTTATTATGCATTCATAAAGATTATTGTAGTCAAAACAGAGCAGAGGTAAACGCATTTTCCTAAAAAAATATTGAATATACAGAATTGGAATTGGGACATTCATAAAGCATTTATAATCAAATAACTTTATTTAACCTATTTGAAAACACCATGCTACAGATTTTGGCTTTGATTGTATGATTGAAATATTGAAAGTGCTGTTTTTTAAGAAATCAAGGATTATTTGTTAACCGATTTTATTTCCAAAGCACGAAAGCATAGTAAGGTGTTTTCTAAAAAATAAAACGCATGCATTTTAGGAACTTTACATTCATGCAACACGCTAATATCGTTCTAGTCATGTATTCTATTTCTATTGCGAACTGCATTGCAGCTCGGAATTACAGAATGTTGGGGGATTTTTAATATTATATTTTAATATTCATAGATCGTATTGGATCGTTCGTGTGAATATAACGTAGTAGAAGGGTTGCATTTGCCCGATTTGCCTCTCATTAGCATTGACAGGCAGTTAAATGAGACTTATTCTGTTATTTTCCGTACAAATCTTTATTTATAGTGGTTGTTAGTGAAATGCCCTTATGCATGAAAACTAGATATAGAAAAGCTAGTTAGCAATTTGAGACTTTTTATCATACCTTCTTCCCTCTACTGCTTCTATTGAATTGTCAATCCTCTATATCTATGAAGATGCTACGATTCGGGTTTAAGTGTTTGTATCATATTATGCAATACCTTAGCATTGTAAATACTTAAGGTAAAAAACATTCAATATAACAACAGGTGTGACTAACAATATAGAAGCCTCTCCCTCACTATTGCATAAAAAATTGTTTAAACCATCTAGCATCTATTTCCCTTGGTTGGGTAGGTTAGGTATATGCGTTTACGTTAGGGTTGTGCCTTTAATTTTGTATATGTCTACAACATTTTTATTTTATGTTTCCATCAACAGACATTCCTACTTTTAGACAGGTCGATGATATCTTTAGACTGTATATTTCTCATAATTATTACTCAAACGGATTAACTATTTAGAGTCTTGAATCGAAAATAATCGATAACTTCGATCGCGTGAATCCCTAATATTTATTGATCACGCAGTTTTAACGGTAGGGAAACTGACATTTATAGTTCATTGTGTTCAAGTTTTAGCATTAGCATAGCATACGCTCAAAAATGTTTGAGAGTTAACTGTAATCAACTAATTAATTTCTAATAATTTTCTTTACACTGAATTCAAATTTATTAAGCCTTGACGTGTCATAAACAAAGACAAAATGGGCTACGATAAGTCGTTGAGATTTGTCAGAATCATTGCCTTTTTGGATATGGTAAGTAATTTTTTCAAAGAAATGTTGTTTGTGTATTTTTTTAGAAAAACGATACAAGTTCAAAAATTATTTAAATGATTCATTAATATTTTAAGGCACTTTCCATATTTCCCATTGCCTTTTACGCAGTTGTGACGTTCTTCTTCGGATTTATGATGACGGTAGGATCATACAATTCCGGGTACAATTTCCTAGATTGGATTCTGGCAAATACGATGACAGTACAAGATGTGAAGATGGATTTTGATAATCCTGGACGATGTATGGATTACAATTCTTAACATTTATTAGTTATCATAATAATAACCATAATTAATGTACTTATAAAATCTTTCATAAATTGCAGCTGCGGATCTAAGAATGTTCCGATGTTCTGTATGGGGAATCGCAATTTTGTTCAATTTGCTTGAGCTTACAATGGCATTTATGCTACTTCATGCCATCAGAAGAAGTGTAAGTAATATTATAACATCATTATTTTTGCTTGGAATTAATTACCCGTAAATGTTTTCTTGTGTTCGAAAAAGAAAAGTCTCATTAAAGTTGGTTTAAATTCCCTGGATTAAGAACTTGAACTAATTTGATTTTTGACAGAAAACAGAACAGCCCTTCATGGCATGGCTTGGAATGAAAGTCATCATCATTTTTACTATGTTTATCCTTATCATCGCACTACTATCAACAGGGTCAACGTTTTTACCCCTGTTAATGTCAATTTCTTATTTAATTTATCGAGGGGTAGGATTTTTGCTTGTGTACAAACATGTTAAGAATATCAGAGATTTAGGGGGAGTTGTCCCTTAATTAAAATACTTTAAGTGCTGAATCTTATTTTTAATTTGTAATAATAAGACTAAAAATAATTTTTATAAGGTAAAGTTATTAACTATAAACGACCAAGTGAAACTAATGATCGTATTTTGCTCTCTCTGGATCTGTCGAAGCAAGGAAAACTAGATTAATATAAGTATGATGGCATTAATGTCATGTTGTTTAATGCGTCATGTAATAATGTCAGTATGTATCTCCATTTCATGTTCATATTTAATGTTCAAAGAATCTTAAAGTAATGCAGACTTTGCCATCAGTTTTTGCAGTAATTTTTGTACAAACCTCATATATTTTATAATAACTTTCAAAGAAATGTATAATTGCCAGTTGCAAGTGTTAATAAAATTAATTCAAAAGAACAAATAGTAGTTGCTTAACGTGCCTTTATAGTAGAAAAAATAAATTTTTAGTTATAAACCAAGAGCATAAGCATAAATATGTACTATTAAAGTTTACGAGAAACAAATCTCAATAGTTATAAACTCTGGACATAATTCTATAAATCTTAACAATTCAAAATATATTATTTTATCCTAATTAAATCATAATTGAACATTCACAGTCTATAATTAATTTTCACAATATATATATTTCTCTACCTAACAACATCAGTTTTGTATAAAATTGAAACATCTTTGGCATATTTTAGTAATAGACACCAATACTCTGACTAATCAAAATATAGTCTCACTAACATTTTGTTTTGAAAGTTCTACAGCTTTCGGTTTCAGACAAGTTTAGACTATTCAGATTTGCTAGGACTTTTAATACAAACGCAAATACCGACAAGGGAAAAATTACTGGCTTTCTGACATTTTCGTATGCTGTTTGTTTCTCCAATATTCCATACCGAACTGTGAAACACCCATTGCTCCATCAGTAACTATTTGCTCAATATTCGTCAAATCAGCCATCGCACGAATACTAACATCGGTTATCTGAAATTAAATGACAAGAGACTTTTGTATTAAGATCTCGTAAGTCGAAATTTTAAAAGGATCTGCCTTCAAGGATTTTAAAAGGATTTAAAAAAAAGATTTTATTTAAACCTTCCATTTCCTGCAACTAAAATATTTAAGTTGTTTCAGTTTCAATATGCCAAATATAACTGACAAATCAGTACAGAATGTTTGATCATCTAGGCTGAGGTGCGTTAATTCTGAAACACAAAATGCATAAGAACAATTTACTTAATTGTCACTTGCAAATTATACATTGATTGACAATTTCATACTTTTCATGTTTCTGATTGAAGGATATGAGAGTTCATGCAACTCCATCTGAACAGTTCGACATTGTAAAGGATTCAGCAGATCCATTTTGTCCAAGACAGATTTTGGAAACCCAGTTAGAATTTCGTCAGTAATGCCAGCAGTATTTGTAAATACTAGTTTCTCTAATTGTTTTAAATGTCTAAAAATTCCTTGCAGCATTCCATAATGAGCATGGACGCTTCTTAAGGTCAATGAAGTCAAAAAACGAAAATGAGAAAAAAATTTCAGAGCCGAATCTGATCCTTCTTGTAAAATTGATTTCTGAACGCCAGGCCGCTTGTTTTGAACACATTCAAGAAAAAGGTTCACATCGCAGAGGACTTCACTTGCTGAATGCTCGAAATCTTGCTCAACAAGATCCAACTTTGGTATTGCTTTGCTTTTCACTTGATTATAAATGTATCCACTTCTTTCAAAATGAATTGATTCTAAGCTTTGATTGATGTTTAGTGTAGTCCACAACAAAGCTCCAGGTGGCTCGTCTAACATTAACCTTTTTAGATTTGGAATGCTGAATGATAAACGATCAGATACATTAACATGATTTTGAATATTCAGCGTTTCCAGAGTATATCGATGTGATCTAATGAGATCGGCAATCGTCTCAGGTGGAACTTGAAGCTTTTGCATTGAGAGATGCTTCAGACTGAACGACGAGTTGGCAAGAATTTGTAAGTGATTGCGACTGATTTCGCTTACACTGCTGGCACTAAACGGAATAATTGCTACGGATACTATATTTTGCATTGCTGTTAGTTTTGGCAGGACAAGGTCGTAAACCTCTTGAAGTAGGCCAAAGAGTACCACTGAGTTTATATTGTGTGAAGGGTTTAGGAATTCCAGCAATCCAATATCTTTACGAGCCCAACTTCCAATAACAACGATAGAAGTCGGTTTTGGACGTTCTTCAAAATTTGACACTATCAATTCATCGCTTCCATCCGGATAAAACCAATACGATACCCTCCTCCTATCTTCACAACCAGGCTCAAGACAGTGTCCACGCCCGAAAGCGTTCTCTCTCTGATAATATTCCAGTAACGATTTATTCATTCCCTTAAAAATCAGTTTAGTGATTGAGGGTTCTTTTGAAAGAAGATTGAGTACTCTAGCTAAACAGGGAGTTTTCGAATCAGAAAGTATTTTTTGTGGAGTCTTGTTAGGGGTGTGCTGTTCGGACTTTTTCTGTCTATCCAAAAAAATATCCAACTTTTCTAACTCAGATGCAGATCCTATAATTGAATCTTCACACTTTTCATGTAAAACCTCCCTTGCCGTAGAATACCACATCTTTGATATTATTCGGGCAGCAAATACTTCAGAGCGGGGTAGACAATACAAGATCTTTTTAAGTATCTATAAATATTAAAATCCAACATGATACAAATTATACAGAATAAGTTTCTGTTGGATGTTAACAAGGCTAAATTACTTATTTTTGAGAAGAGCATAAGAACTCCGAAATAAAAATAGGAACTTACTACGGCGTTATCAGTTGGATTTGAATACGACAATTGCGATTTCTCGAATTTTGGAGGAAGCAAAAAGGTTCGGATATTTAAATTTTGACTTTTTAATTGATACTCAGCCCATTGATCTTCAGTTCCATTTATTTGGCATACTTTTAAATTCAGACTTCTTGATAGCGCCAGGAATCCAATATCAGACATCTATAAAAACAAACATCAAACATTTGTTAACAAATTTTCATTAATAATATTTCAAACTAAACTCCGTTATTAGCTCAGCTACCTTAAAATTATTCAGCCTTAGGTCTTCCAAAGATGACAACTCGCAAATTCCGTATAAAATGTACAACAATGTAAATTCAGCTTTTGGTGGCTCCCCAAGAATCGTGAGTTCAAAGCGTTTCAATTCTGAAAATAAATATAAGGAAGTCTCAGCGCCAGGAAAGTACATGCTTTGAGCTTCTTCTTCCCTTAAGAAAACTGAAGATATTTGAAAAATCGTTTATCTTACTTTTTAAACTCTTTAGCGAATTGAGAGTCTGCACTCCTTCATGTTTTAATACTGAGTAACTTCTACATGCAGCTATTTTCCTGCACATTTTTATTGGAATTCCAGTCCATGCATCCAAGCTCTGACGTGAATTTTTTGAAACCATTAACTCTTCCAAATCTGGATAACTTGAAAACAGGCTTCTCAAACAGCAGCTGTTAAGTTCCGGCAAGTCTAATTCAACGCGTAAAGGTGTCAATGGTAGCAAAGACAAAACTTTAAGAAACTCTCGGCGCTTCTCAGCGGCAAGTGCAATTCGAAAGCTTGCTTGAGTGAATGCCGTTGTTGTATCAAACTCCTCAGCTGACAAAGTAATAAGGTTACCATTACGAAGAGTGAATACTGTTTGGAAAAGTCCCAAAACCTTAAAACTTTTAAGCTTTGGCAAAGATTGTAAAATATTGGTTCCATCTTGAGTACTGAAACCATCAATTGGCAAAGTGAGCTGAGTCAAACGTGGTAGTCGAGTTTCGTAAAATACTCGAGTTAAAATTTCATGCTGTGTTCCTTGGATGTTCAATTCTTGTAAAGTATTAAATACTAGGCTGAGCAATCCTTGCAGAAATTCTTGACCCACAATGCAGTCTTGTATAGTTACTTTCTGAGCCTTTATTATAAGAAAAACTTGAGCGAATTCTTCAATCATCAATGGAGTATCTATTCCAACAACCTTGATGTCTTCTACCGTGGCACTCAATCCCACTTGACTAAGAACCTCAATAAAGCCTCTCCACAATGAGGCACTTCGACTAATACAGATTGAATGTAGCTTGGGCGAGTTCTGTAAAATTGTTTTCATAAAATCCTGGCTTACATGTCCATAATCAAGAGATGATCTAAGTTCAATATGTGTTAGCCTTCCAAGAGGAACTTTGCGGAATACTGCATCATTTTTGAAGTTAATCAAAGCTCCAGAGATTTTTACTTCTCGCAAGTTCGGAGAACAAAGCAATTTTGTAACTGTTTTGGGTAATGGTGCAGCGCAATACTGAAAAGACAAACTGCTTACGACATGCTTAAATATCTTCCGAAAAGCAATAAGTCGCGAGTTAAGTTCCACCATGTAAAAATCAAATTGTCTACAAAAAGGTTGTAGAGAATTTTGAGCCGTAGAAAGGAGCTCATCGAAGTTGTCCTCTGTTACCCTAACGCTGGTTTTTGCTCCTAGTAGATCTCTTACGAGAGCGGCCTTATCCCACTGTTTGTTCACAAGTCTGCATGCTAGCAAATCATCATGTGACAGGTTACTCAACACCCTTTCGAGTATCTGAAGATAAAGAGTGAGTAAAAATTAAATCTAAATACTCATACTTTAAAAAACGGTTAGATCTAAAATAAAACTTTTATTTACCAGAGAGTTCTCGAAAACCGTTTTGCAAGTCAAGTATTGGCAATCCTCCTCTTCATCCATGGATTCCCATGAACTAGAATTATCCTCTGTTTCTTCGTAATTATCCATCTCCATTTCGTTTTTCTTTGTAAAATCGTTCTACTTCCGTTCCGCCCAGGCTTGAGGCCAAGGGCTTCAAAGATCCGCCATAACTTTGAAAGAAATACATAAATCAATTCTTTATTAATTCAAGTGTTAAAATTCATATTCACTTCATACATCAATTTGTAGTTTTGAAATTTTTAATAATTAATAATAAATAATTTAAAAAATGTATCTACCTTTTTTGAATCAGTAACCCATGTCATCGACTCGAATAGCTATGCTGACACAAAAGACTCACCACAGTTTTCTATTAAACTTTTAATTTTATATTGTATATAGACAGAATAAGGCATTCTTAAAATTCCCATTGCGTTTTGTGATTGATACGCAATAATTATGTACTAACTCAAATCAGATAAACTACAACAGCTCAACAGCCTACAATAGACTATGCTTTAGAAAACAATTAAAAATCCTTCTGTCTAATTCAGATTTGTGCATAACTGATTTCCAAATAAATTTCAGAGTTTTACCTGTCACCTGTACTGTAATTTACAAATGAAAATCAGTGATTTTAAAATCGTAAAGCTAATTGAAAAATTAACCTAAATGTAAAATAAAACTTATTTAATTGAATTGAGTGTCTTAATAATTAATTAGGATATTGGAAACTTTTAAAGCAGTAAAAGTAGAAAAAATTCAAAAAATCATTGTTATGAAAATGAAATGTAAATAATCATAAAAACTAAAAAAATTCAAAACACAACTGACTAAACTACATTCACTGTTTTACATATTAAGTTTTACAATGAACTACCAATACACAATCTACTTTCATAAATATGTACTTTCAAATTTTAGCAAGTTAAATTATTAACCAAATAATGGTAATAATATTCAATTACAGTACAGTACTTCTATCTAACTAATAATCAAACTTTGTTGTGTAAAAAGTAGAAAAAACAGGCTACTAGCTTTGACAGTTTTAGAGAAGAGAAAGGTTTTTTGCACATTGGCTCCAATAGAAGAACACATCACTTTTTATGGGTCACGGAACGAGCTTGCTTGAACTTGTGGGTCTGATTTGTGGATTTGACCCTTGTTCAAAATCGTTAATCTGCTGATTAAGTATTACTACCAACTGCGTAAGCTTTTTTACTATAATGTTTGTTAATGAGATAAATCACATTTGTACGGATTTATACTTTGAAATATTTCATGGCTCAGTAAGCAACTTTTTTTTATCGAAATGTCAAAATATAGCACAGAAAACTCCGGATTCGATACAATGGAAGATTGTTTTACATTGTCTATGAACTTTTGGTCCATTCAAATGCAATATTTAAGGAATAAAAAATAAAATTGCTAATCATATACCATAGGCCACTCTAGCCATATTTGTACAACATCCTGAAGATTTATTTTTGCGAATAAAGAAGAGACAAAACCGAAGTTCATCCTCCACTTATGAAAGAAAAAACTATAACTATATTTATATACTATGTAAGTGTAAAATGTTTGGATACGTTCATCATAAATTTAAAATATCTGCGTTGATTAATTTAATGAAAAATTAACAGTCAACTAATTATAGTAAATCACTCCACGCCAACTAATTTGACACTATCTTTGAGAACCTTAAACTGTTGCTTTTTTAATTTCTTATTGAGCTTGGAAATCAACTCTTCTTTAGTTTTGTTCCCTTTGGAATCCCCCATGACAGCATAATATTCAGCAAGAACTTTCTTCCTCAATTTTTTCATGGAAATCTCATGATCAGGTTGCGTTAAAAGAACATCCTTGATAATTTGTCCCCATTTGAAGTCTCGGGCAAGTTCCTCATTTTCCTGGCTCTGGGAGACATCCCCTTCATGAGCCTCTTCTGAAAAAATTACATTTATAAAGATCTAAACTTAGCATGTAATCCATCATATTTTAAAACTATTATCGAAATCTTAGGGAAAAACAAAACGATCTTCTTATAAAACCGTCGTAATCGTTTTGAGATAACTATTCTTCAAACACAAACATGACCAACAAGACCATATTGATTACTTTAACTGAAGGTAGTTATCATTTATTTATCAATCAGTCTTACCATCCTCATTAGCTTCATTGTCCGCTTCACCTTTCGTCTTCTTCCTCTCAGATTCGGTTTCACTTTCCGCTCGCTTTCTCTTTTTTTTATCCTTCTTAGATTCTTTTTTGTGTTCTCCATTCACCTCTGATATACTATTTTCTATATCCTCTTCAGATACACCGTTCTTCTTCCGCTTTTCTTTCTTTTCTTCCTTATTCTGCTTTTGTCGCCTTGCTTCTTTCTTATCTCTTTTACTTAATTTAGCCCCATCATTATCTTTGGAGGTCTTATCTTCCTGAGACCCATTTGACGTTACAGTATTACCTTCATTATCAGTCGTAGAGGTCACAACATTTACATCGTCATCTTTCTCAGTACTGCTTTTTCCGTTAGAATCTGCAGACTTCGATGGATTGTCTTTCTGTGCTGCTGCTGCTTGTGCTTTCCATTGTTGTTCTACTAGAGTCCAAACAGTGTCGATTGTTTGTTCATCAAATCTATTTTTAGAGACGTTTCGAATGAAATTCTGAAACAATAAAATTAAAAGCATAATTATTTTTTTAACCATTAACCTAATGAATTCGTATCTTCAGTTTGAATTGGCTTAATAATAAATATTTTAAGTTTTACATACAAGAAACTTTGGTTTCTTCCTTGGAACATTGTCATGCTTAGCCATTGCTTGAAGTAGACTTCGACAAGCAGGATTGAGACTACTGCCTCCTTCTTTCAAAGTAGTATTGACAGTGTCTACCCAAGCCTGCTGTTTTTTCTCTCCTTTGTTAAAATTTGCAGGGGGTTTCCATCCACTGGCAGAATACTTTTCAACTTCACTAATGCACGACAAATGTGCTCCGTATTCTTTAATGCTGAAAGACAAATAATAAATCAGTCACACAACACACAACCATAATAATTCATAGTCCCCCATGCCATTATGCATTACTTTTCTTACTTTGTGACATAATTTAATAATACTTATATGGACTCCATTAATTTCAAATTTGCTAACAAGTACCATACCTGAAATCCTTTTGACAATCCATACACGAGACGCTAGCACAACGACACTGGAATACATGTTTGTCCACTTGGTTCTTTTTTAGCGAAGTGCCACAGGAATTACAAGCAAAATAAACCATTGTGTGAGATAGACTGTTGGAATTCCAGAACACAGCTCTGTCAAGTTGACACTGGTCAATAGTCAAATTATGAAGTACAACAACTAAGTGAGAATTGCAGCTCCTAGAATTGGAAACAAAAAAACCGATATTAATTAGAGACGAGGCAACGAACAAATGAATTGCAGAATATAATTATTTTTAAGAACCAAAAAATAAATTTCAAAAAATACTTTGATCTATTCTACATTACACATTATTATTTATTATATGAGTATAGTTTTTGTCAATTAAAGTATATGAAATCGTTTACCTCGTCAATTTACGAATTAATTCATACAAATTCCAAAATTACAATATTTCTGAAAACGACTGGACACTGCGGAAACGAAATGTGGACAATGTGGAGAGGCAAAGGAAAGGGCTACCACGAGGAAATTCATACCAAAGCTAAAGCTACTCCACCATCGATTTTTCCCTGCTATATATTTGTTGTTTAGTCGACAATTCCAGAAAAATCTCTTACATATCAAAATACCCCAAACTGAGACAAAACGGATAGAAGTGCAAATTGAGACTTTTAAGGTTTGAGAGTTGACAGAGAATACACATGTAATTTTATAATATACTATAAAATTACATGTGTATTCTCTGGAGAGTTGACACTTACTATTTGAGGAAATTGAGATTTTTGAAGTCAAAGTTTGACTGTCAAACACATAAAAAATGTCTTTGGTGAATTTGCTTTGCTTTGAGAAAAATAACTTACTAATGCTGGAATGTTCATATATCCATACATCTAAATATGTTTGACATTACAACTTTATTTTACTAACTTATGACATCCATTTGCCCTTTTTACCAACCCCATCTCAAAAAAAGTTTTAACCAAAGTCCGTCGACATTAGGATTTTGGAAATATAATTTATACACTACCCACTGTGCATAATACTACATTGTACTTTAGGCCATTACTTTTTTACATAATAAAACACTACTACTGCTAAAACTATGGACGTGATGGACGTAATACATTTTACGCAATTAAAATTAAAGATACATTTCTATCGAAAACGGTACTAATGACAGAAAAGTGATAGCAGACAATTTTTCTGCCAAGGCGTTATAAGATAATTAAAACCGGTCATGATGTCAAGAGTGAATTTCGATATTCTTTAAAGTCGAAGTTAATGTATGCAAAAATGAGGTGATCATAGAAATACTATTGTCAAGTGATTTGATATTTAATGTGCGAGTGTGCGACTATATTTTACATCTCTGACTAATACCTTAAACTCAAGTTTGTTACTGTTCTTCAGCATTATTAGGATAGTTTTAACATTTCAAAGAACGTATTAATTTTCAATGTTCTATTTTTTGCATTACCTTATCATACCACCCAAAACGAAATTGAAACTCTTTTGCATTAATTAGCAATAGGTGTTTACATAGTCAATAAGTTTTAAAATTTCTAATAGAACAAAACAAAGCTATAAAATTTCGACAATAAGGCTTCTCCATTGTTCGCTTCTCTCTTCACAACACAATCCTTTCGTAAGTAACGCATTTTATGAAATGATCATCCAATCTAAATGAAAGCATGACTTGTTATGCAAGAAAATAAAAAAAAGACCAGAAAATCTGATAAAAAACTTATTTAGTACACCGTACACCCGTATTACTAGTTTTGTATAGATGTAGGATTGTCCATTGTATTCATATTATTTATTATATTATTTTACCAAATGTGACCAGACCACTCTGTTTTTGTTGGATAAGAAATTGTACGTCTTCCCATCTTAGTGTGGGTATATCGTTCACAGGTATCTAGTTCTATTCTGCTATAAAAATTATATACCCACCTGACCTGGAAATTAATTTGTTACATAAAGCAAATTTAACACACCTGTGCGATTTAAATACGGAATTTTTGTCAAATTCTTCAAAATTTGTTGTCAATTAACGCTTACCCACATTATAAGATTCAATATGCCTGGTACAGAGTCATCAAAATCTTCAGCTGGATTGCTTAAGGTTATAACAACACTCATGTCTTAAGTTATGTACAAAAAAATTAGGAATTTTTCAAAAAGCAAATTACTAATTGATACTTCTAAATAAAAATTTAATTTATAACCACTAAATGCTCCTGTTTAAAAATTTTAGGTCATTTTTCTTGCTCACTTGGTTCTTTCAGCATGGTAAGGAAAAATCAAACATAAAAGAAAGTATTAAACTACCTTCTATTTTGATTATTGTGGATATTCAAAATAAATCTATAATCAGTGAGTAATAATAACCTACCCATAATTTTAATTTCAGGGGAATGCAATCGCCGTATTTGGTCCCCACGGGATATTTATATTACAATCTTATATTTATGATTTCTCTCATCTGGGCAGTGGCTTCAGACAACGCTGACTCTGTGTCGATGGTAAAATCACATAAGATGAATACTGTTCATCGGCAGAAAGTAGTTTGATTAATAACTCTTTTTATTTTCAGGCGTTTCTGATCAATATTGCTTGCATTATAATGGATGCTTTCACCCTTTCATTCTGGCCTCAAGGAGGTTAGTTAAAATTACTACGTAGGAAAAAATACAGTTTAGGTTATATGAATTTATAGTAGAAATTGGACATTTTAGGACCTTCTCGAGAAAAAGTGTATTTCGGAATTGCGATAGCTAACGCTGTTTTACGTGGAGTTACAGCAATGCTACTGTACCGTTTCTTCCAGGAGAAAGATACTGAAGGTACTGGCATAAGAGGAGTATTTGGAGATGTCACTGGAGCATTCAAATCTGCAGCTGGGGCTATGGGCGGAGGTCGCAAAGGATATGAAAGCTTAGATCAACAAGAAGGAGCATCATCATCTGGAGGTCAAGGGCAGTCCCAACCTGATCAACAAAGAGGAGGAGGCAATGACAGAGGCACAGCTCCAGCAATGGGGAGTTTCTATATCCGTGATGAAATTTCAGCATTTCCTCGAGAATTTGAAGCGTGATTTTAATTAAATCAATGCTCTGTTATTTAAATTTTAGAGCTTTGGGTTGATTTTGATACAACGACTCAAAGTATACTAATTAAAGATTGTGATGAATGTTATGTTTTCAGAAAATTAATAGTCTGGAACAGCTGAGTCTTTTGCAGGGTATTTAAACATTCAATTAAATAAAAATTGTGCTATGGTCTCATAAAGTTCTTTACAAACTTTTGAAAATTCAGAGTGCATGTATTTGGTAAACCCTAAATTCTCGCCGTAGGGGACCTTAAAAAAGGAGCTTTAGAAATGCCTAATCGCAGGATTGGGGATTTTGTTAACATATAAATAAACCGAGTAAAAATAGTTTACTAAGCAAACAATATTATTTAAGGATTTTTAACAACAGACGCTTTTAAAGCGGAATTTCTAATTTATTGATTGTTCAAAAATTGTGAAGAATTTCTGCAAACGTTCTGTATTGATAGTAGATTAGTCGAATTTTTCTCGTTATTATTTTTTATGATTTACAGTCTAAAATTTTAGTTATTATTAAAACTTAACAATTTACAATATTTTCATATTTATTTGGCATTAAATTTTGAACTCCATAACAAATTCGGGTTTTGGTGAAGACTTTTCGGGCTCGGGCATCGGGGTTTGATTCATAATGTTTAATATATATAGGTAATAGTTAATTTTTTTGTGTGCATAATAAAAACAAGCAGAAAATAAGTTTGCCGAATCATTTAAATTAATATACGATCCTACTCATCCTACTAATTTTAGTTAAGACTGCTTTAGAAAACAATATTGTTATGACAAGGTCTTCCAAGGCTGATAAAATCAATACAAGACAAGATAAAGTTTAAAGGTTTGTTGATTCGATTTAGATCACATTTTTATTTCAAAAATCGATTAAATTTAACAAGGAAATCGTTCCACTCTCTTTCTCATTACATACATATACATCCATCTTTACAATAATTTGAGAAAATTATACAGAACACGTTCGTATGTAACACTAGATTAGATTTTACTAATGACTAACTAATGACTTAAACTTAATTACGTCAAATGATATCTAAACATCTAAAAGTGTCTAAAATGCAAGATATGGCTGGTCTGGTAGATACATAGATTAATAAACGTGTATTAATAAATTTCAAATAACATGAGATACAAACAAACGATTTCATATAAAATTAGTCAAGCAGTCCTCCAGCTTCAATTTGTTTCTGTACATAAAGATACTTGGGCCAAGAGTCAATAGGTTTCCAACCCAGAAATTTGTATCTGTACCAAAGTTTCTTCATTTTTGGAACAATTTTCGCCGTCTTCGTTCCAAAAGTTCCAGTCTCAATTATAAAGTCCCTCACATCATTTCTTAACCCAAGACGCGTCAATTCATCCTCAACCATTTTTGCTGAATCAGACATGTTTTCCCCATTAGATTGAGTATAATTAAATCTCTCAAAATTCACAGCTAATAGCCACTTCACAGATTTTACGTTCATAACATTGTTCAAAAACTCAAAACGATTTTCATCAATTAAATCAAACAAACCAACCTTTTCAATTTTAGGAAATATTTTTCCAAAATTTTCATGCAAAGAATCATTCAACTTGGTTACCCTTGATGGAAGCCAACCGTATTGATTTTCAGCCCCAAAATAGAATTCTCTAACACTAGGCAAAGATCCATTATTGATTGGATTTATATTCATTGAAGCAAACGAAATCAGTCTGATTGTATCCGAGAAATCGTTCAAATCAATTATGACATTTTTGTCCGGAATCTCAGCATAAAATTCTTCTAGCTTTGGCAATCTACGAAGCATACCTGATAAAACATCAGTAGTAGTGAATACAATATAAAATGTCAGCACAGTAACACTTGGAGAAATTGAATCAGGTCTTAAATCCCTACAATAGCCAAAAGTAGCTGATTTATAAGTCTTAGGGAGTTTATCTAAAATTCCTGAGCATGAGGAGATATCCAGTCTCACTTCATCATCCTTAGGGTTCAGTTGATAGGCAATGGATCCTTTGAGATAAACTGTAACATTAATACCACGATTATAAACTGTTGCAGCCTTTGTTTCAAAGTCAGACGTGTTGTCATTTAAGAAAAATAAGGTTGAATGAATCCACTCTGGAGCTGCAGAAATTTGTCCTAAACCGTATTTCGGTGCATTCCTTTCTTCTGGCTCAAGTCCCTGATTCAAATAAAACTCTTCAAGGGAATCCATCGGCTCAGGTTGTAAAAGACCTTCTATGGTCACATTATTAAGATGTAGGGTTTTTAATAATGGGTAAATATTTGAAAGATCCGATGTAAAATTGGGACCGTTTATTCGAACCCATTTGATTTCAATTGTGTCCACTGGTTCTGATATGTTTGGAAGCCCAGGAAATGAATCAAAGTGTCTGTCCTCAAATTTTGTTTGATTTCCATAATACATTAGTTTTGATCCTGAGAGGACGAATTCAGATTCTGGCATTTTGCCAAAAGGTCCTAAACGATTTCAGAAAACTGATTATAACTTAATACATTTTTTATGTTTAAAATGTTTTTTTCCTTGATCTTACCATATTTATATAGGAGGTACGATAAGCCTAAAAGAATTGTTCCACCTACGAATGTTGTCCAAATTGCGTTCTTCCACCTGAACACAGTTAATTCAATTGTTACAGTTTTCCGTTACGTTTTAATTTTAATATTATTTTTATACAAATAAAATTTCGCTTACCTAAAACAAAATTGACTACATGCCCCATTCGTAGTTGACATGTCATGGAGGTCCGACATTTTCAAAAATAGCTATGTATCCAGATAATAATTAAGTAAAACTCATTATGTGATGACCATGATCACGACTTGAACTAAAAGAATGAAAACTTTGTATGGATTTGTGAAGCAATGCAAATGCGTTATACAAGTTGTCTTGTATGGAATTTTATAGGGGTGAGACCTTGGATTTCGGATGATAGAAAACTCACCTGTGCATGTTTATTCCATATTTTTTTTACCCTCTGCTACTTACTACCATCACTATTATATAACTTTAAGGAATAGGTATTTCTCTAAGGAATTATCACACGTAGTATGTATATTAAATATCATTCTTATGGGGTATCAAATAACATGATCCGGCCAAGCTGGAATAGTCGCCCAAAGCAAATGGGAAAAACGCATATCTGATTCTTAAATTGTAGGACTTATGTTATGCAATTACTATCCATGCAAGCATGTCACTTTACCTTTCAAGTGACACTGCTAGATATTCTAGCACATAGGATAATTAGATAGATATGATGCATTTCATTATTAAGTAGTATATTATCTGCTATCCCTAAATGATTGAGATTCAATATCAAAGCCGCAGTAGTGGCAGTAGTCTCACAGGAACGAGAAAAATCTTAACGATGTAATGTAACCATGATTAAATATGGATATGATTGCATTTTTAACATTAAATTTTAATCGCAGTCCGAGTTATTATTAAGAGGATAGATGGAAGGTCTATTTGCTTATAAAATAGTTTATTATTCAGAGAAAAAATAAATAACGATAAAATTAATACCTTCTTCGTTGGAAATAAATATTATTTTAGTCACTAACTCATTTATTTTTTTCTCACCAGATTACGGATACCTACTACTGCATTTTTCCTTATGTTGATTCCACAAATGCTTATGACCGTTAATATTATAAATTGACAATATTATAACGAAATCCGTGAATTATTAAACTACTTATGACTGTCTGATTGTCCTAGCTTAAAATAATTTTTTAAAGATTTCTTCTAAAGTTACACTTTTAAATACAACTTTTATTCAAGTTCATCAAATTTTATTAAAAATTCTCATCAAAATAAACTAGATTATAAATACCTATTAGTAAAATATAGCTAAACACAAATAAAGTACGCCAAATCTATTGAGATATCGGCATTTGAAAACATCACAGTGACCATAACCATAATTATATGTGCTGACACTGACACTGACAAACCATTTCTAGAAATTAGAATAGTTTTAAGTAATTTTGAAAATTAAAATACAACTTTATTAGCTGATTTACCTCTTAATAAATACTATGCAAAAAAGTGTCTTATAAGTGTAAAAGCGAAATATTTAGAATAATTAGATCTGTTTTTGATAAGTGGTACGTTACATAATAATAATAATATTGTAAGCGAAGAAGGTATTAATTTTATCGTTATTTATTTTTTCTCTGAATAATAAACTATT
>JAQGAA010000010.1:0-50579 GCA_034696425.1 Isotoma viridis
ATCTTGTGTGTATAGATGTAGTTAGTTTTAAAGATGTAATATATAGTTGTATCTAGATCAGAGATGGGGGAGAAAAAAAATCTCTCTGAGTTACCCACTTGGTGTAGCCTTAAGAAAGTTTATTAAAAGAAATCATCATGAGTCTATTACTCTTAGCCCTCGTGCTATTTTTTCATCAGACAGAGAAAGTAGTGGAGAACAGCTTTTGTTGTTTGTTTCCATAAGATTACTCCTCATCCTGTCACGTCAACCAGCCTCTAGGCATACAAATCTTTAAGTCAGCAGTAGCACAGTTTATAGTAAGAACGTGGTAGTTATAGACTAACACTAAAACCAACCTGACTCAACTATTAAATTGCTATCATTTATGCCCACCTACCTATATATAGCAGAAAACTTATTATTATTACGTTTACTTGCTCTTTACTTATTTTCCAACTATTTTTTCCTTATTCTATAATATTTTTTCCATATCCCTTGTTTTGTGTTTTTCTTTTTGAGAAAAGTAATTGCGTTCCTTCACAAAGTGGAATGTAGGCTCTTGGGTTTCTTAAAACTCTCAACTCCTCAAGCCACGTCACCTCAGTCTATGTGTAGTTGATTGCAGCTCTTTTGCTTCCCTGCCGCCTTCTAAACTAACACAACCCAAACTCAAGAGCTTATCAAGTCACTGACAAAGGGAGAAAGAAAGCAAAAAGGAGAAAGTAGTTATGAATGCAATCTTTAAGAAGACCTACTAGTTTAGTTGATTTTGGAGAGGACCTACTAGTTTGTAGTTCTATTACATAAAGATCGGGAGTTAGTTTTTACTTAAAAGTAAAAGCAAGTTGGATATCTAAGAGATGAAAATCTAAAACGATCTTTTTAGAAATGGCTACGAGCATAAAAATTTGTAATTTTCTTAGAATAAGCCATCTCCACAAAACACAGATTCATTCAAGAAAACCTAATAATATTATATCCATTTAACTTTACGTTTGTCGGTAGTCTGTACATCTTCAAAATCCTGCTTAAATTATCAAATAGAAGTATAAGTAAAAGCACCAGACTATATAGGGCCCTTCCACTTTCCACATGTATACATTTTATATACACTCCAACTCATACATATCAACCATCTATATATTATTACTTTCATTAGTAACTAAGTACGTTAAGTCTAATGCTCTTGAAGTCTTGGAGGAAAAGAAAGACGCGATATTGCTTAGTAAAAAAAAGTTATTTTTGGAAGGATTCTTACTCATCTTTCCTCAAGCCAAGGGCAACGGTACACTACACCCTTATTGCAGAAGCCTAACTCTCTCTGACATGAATTTGGCCAGTCAAGTCGGTTCTTAAAAAATATAAATTTATGTCTTTCTCGTGCAACCCCTACAACCTTCATAACATAACCAGCATTACCACTAGTTCATGCCATTATTCTTAACTCCATGTAAACGATGACCATCATAGTATAATACAAAGCCGTTTATTTAAAAAGCTTTCTTCTCGGTGTACTGAAAATCTTCAAGAGCATTAAGTATGTATATTGTACTTTGTACTCTGAACCTCTTTTGGTTCCGTATTCATTTTTCTTTTACTCGGGCCAAACCCTTTACAAATATGCAATAGCCAGTAGCATTTAGTATTAAAAGTAGTGTGTAGTGTACAGCTTGTCTGTGCTATGATTATTAATATTTGTTGCTATAAAACCCCAGAACAACTTGTACTTTATGCATCTAAAGCAGTCGTAGTTCAAAGTGGCACTGACTGGCAGTATTTTGGAGGAAAGTGGTTTTCTTCGTGAAGGAATGCAACAGAGTGCAAAGGTCAGCAGAAATAAGGGGTTGGCCCGCCAACAAAACGAAGATAGATAGACGTATAGGAGTTGTATTCACATTTTCATACATATCAGTTCTGGTATCTAGTTTTTTTAATATGTCTGTGGTGGTAGTGCTTTCTAAAAAAAACCAACTGAAATCATACTGATGAGAAGAATTCATCTGAAAAATAGTTTGAGGCTGTTATTTGACAGGTTTTCCCTTCTCCTGTAATACTCAAAAAAATCTTGTTTTCTCTTTGAGAGGAAGTCAGGTTCGGTGTTGTTCTGAGAAAATGGACTACATGAAGTGAGATGGAGGGAGGCTCGTGTTATTGTATTGCTTGGACATTTCAAACACGTTTCATCCATTCAATCAAAGTATTGTTTTTATCTGAGAAAGGATTTTTATGTGAGTCCAGTGGAGAGAGCAACTTTCTCGGGAATATTTAGTCCGATTCCATAATACATACTCTCGCATATCAAGGACTGAACGCTGACTTACTGCCGCAGACTCTTTTAGGCATACCAAAGGCATCCAAACCGAATCCGGTATCATAGTAGTAGTAGGAAATGAAACACAAAACTGATCTCATATTCTAGCTTTTTTTTCTACTAGTATTAGCTATAGAAGAAGAGTTTTGCTTTCTCCCTAGTGCAGTAGTGTCAAGATCAGTAGTAGTAGTAGTACTGGTAGAGTTGCACAACATCCCATTCTTCACAGCTATGTCAAACCGAATCCGGTATCATAGTAGTAGTAGGAAATGAAACACAAAACTGATCTCATATTCTAGCTTTTTTTTCTACTAGTATTAGCTATAGAAGAAGAGTTTTGCTTTCTCCCTAGTGCAGTAGTGTCAAGATCAGTAGTAGTAGTAGTACTGGTAGAGTTGCACAACATCCCATTCTTCACAGCTATGTCCATGTCCATTCTGTTTTGTTCGTCAGCAAGTTTTCTATCTCTTCAAGATTCTGCATGTGCCCCCACCGTCACATCTTAGCCATCACTTGAACAGGACGTATTTTGAAATATCTTTTCTCCTTCTTCACTCTATCCCATAACTCAGTCAGACGATACGATACGTCACGAACGATGTGATGCCTTGTTGCCTGCCTCTCTTTGCCTTATTCTTGCAAATATAACCCATCCTCATCCATCTAAAACCACCACCAGTACATACCACCATACCACCACTACTACTATTCTCACTTTCTTGCATCATGACCCTTTCCATGATTTTATTAGTTTCACTCGTAGTCACAATCAGTGCGGGTGGGTGAAAGTTGCACTGAGAGATGAAAATGAAACTCTTTCTTCTAGTCTATCCTCTTAGATTCGTAGGTTAAGTTTAACTGAAGGCTGGCTCAGTGGTGCAATGTAATAAGTTTTTTATTGCAGATTGAATGAAGTGCCTGCGATTAATTAGTTTCTACCAGTCAGTATGAAAGAATAATCTCCTTTATTTAATTTGTAATATTGAACACTAAAAAGCTTAGGAAATGATTAAACTTCGTTTTATATACTTTATTGCATTTTTATTGGGATTTTACTTCCAAGTAAAACTGATTTCACTTGGAGAGAAAGTAATAACTTAATTTTACTGGGGAAAATGCGACACAACATTTTTCTAAGTAGGTTTACGTTGTTTCACATTGAAATCATGATTGGAAATGAAAATAAACTACTTGCTTTCACTGCCTTTCTTTAGTAACAAGAGGAAAGGAATTTTTTCTTCATTTCAAATGTTCTCATGAATGGTGTTTCAAATGAAAAACAATCTCAGGTTATTTTGAAGTATGATACAAATGAGTTTCCAGCTTATGTAAAACCTAGAATTGTGAACTGTGATAATATTAAGGTTGGGAAACTTTAGTAAAGTCAAAAGTACATAAATGAAATCGCGTGTTGTCGGCTTAACAAAAGTTGAAAATGAAGATGAACATAGCATGACGTCCATGTACATGTACACTTAAAGCTCAGAGCAACACATGAATTTAGAGAGAAAGTGGCACATAAAAGCTCTTTTTACAACTCGTGTCTAAAAGTAAAAGCACTAAGGAATAGTGTGTGGACAGGAAGAAATTGGAAAGTCGTTGTCTACTAAATTAGGAGGAGGAGGACGTAGACTGAGAAGATGAATCAGCAGACAATCAGAATCTAAAGGAACAGAAGATGCAACAGTCTTCTTGATTTGCCTTGAGACTAGAGATTTAACAAGTTTTCTTCTGTCCAACAATTCCAAGAACGTGTCAGGTATTTAAGAAAGAATGAAAGTAAAGAGTCTTTCTATGAATCAAATACAACACAAAAGAAAAGCTTTTCCTTTAGCTTATGGAATGCAAAGCAAAATCCTTATATTCATCCAATCCTCTGCATACTTTATTCGGATTCTTGTTCTTTCACATACACGTCCTAAAGCAGTTCATAAAAATGTGTGCAAACTTTTTAAACATTTTGTGATTTGATTTGCCCATGGAGAATTTTGTCTGGGTAAACTATCCAATATTATTAGTCGATTCATCGTTTATGTCTTTTGATTGATTTAGGGTGATGTCTATATGGAGTTTCACAAACGTTATTTTTATGCGTGGCTTAGTGATTACTAATGAGAGGTGGAGAATAATAATCACTTTTGTAAAAAATCATCTTTTATTGGAAAAATAAAAAAATCTGCAAGTCAATTATGGACGAAAAGTGCAGGTTGGTTAAGAGTCTTTTCTTAAATCTTTTTTTGTAAATTGAGGTGGAACACTTAAGGTTGGAGTGAGTAGTGAGAAATAAAACTGAAGCACTATTCCTTTTGAAGTTGCATAAAGCTATCTAGTCTTTTGCTTGTCACTGAGCACCCCAACTTCAATATAAACTAAATATTTTACTACATTTTTTTCTAAAACGATAGTTTTCTTTCTGGATACCTCGATACACACAAACACAATCACGAGTGACTGCACACCTCTACAAGTATATACATACATATTTATAAGTATAAGTAACAAAAATAGAATAAAGATACATAGACGAACTAATAATAGCAAAGAAATGTCATTTTTACTTCTTCGTTACAGAAACAAGTTGACATCCTTCACTAATAAAGGGGAAACAAGTGTACAGTAACAAGTTGGCACATACCTGAAATAAACACGGAGAGAAATAGACAAGTGTTTTTGTGGCTCGTATGTAAAATCGTTTTTAGGGGTTTTTACTACCTTTTTGATGATTTTTTATGTTACACAAAACTTTACAAACCATATATGCTTGAAGAATGTAAGAACAGTTAAAAAAAGAATGCTTAAGTTGTGTTTGTAATGTATGAATAGCTTTTTCTACCTACAAAAACATTCTGATAATGTAGAAAAGGCTTCCTAACAAATGGGAATGTAATACAATTGATAAAAATTTCACGTCAAGTACAGTGGCAGTTTCTGTGACATGTTGGAATGATATTGTAAGAACGCATTTTATTGTTCATTGATTTATTTAAATTAGGATTCTGAATATTCTGAAATTGAATCGTATATACCAATGTAAATATATTAATAAATTAAATATATATTATTAATATTACCTAGTATACTTTAAACGCAGATAAATGTTTCAGAAAGCAAGCGAGATTCAGAAAAAAATGGCAAAAAGAGCCATTAAAGTTTATACTCAGGGATAAAGTAACAAGCTTTTACGGTAATATGAAAGAATTACAAACCACCGTTTAAATAAACAATATATCCCGAAATGAGGTTTAGATAATTTATATTCTACTCATTCCTAATAAAAGGAATCACCACATCCATACCAACTACTAACCACCAAGTATCAATGAACTCCTTTGGTGAAAGTTTCAGCAAGTGAAAATAGCTTTCTTTTAAAACAATTGATTTCATAAAAACACCATAAGGCAACTGCACTTTTGCGACTTTCTTATTGGTACCGTTTGGGGCAAGAGGAACCCAAATGGAATTTAATAATTTGTGCCTTCAGTAATAAAGGTACCACCACGGTGATGTGTATGTGTGTGTGTGGAGCATAAACCGAGATTCTACTTACAAAGAATACGGATTGGATCATTGTTCATTGTGTTGTATAAAAAGAGATCCCTATCTACCCCTATAAGGTTTACCAAAAAGCAAGAAGGAAACAAATCCGAAACCCCATACTACTAGTTACTATATATCAATTTATTATCCACCTCTACTATATCTACTATACACCTTTAGAATTGAGCAAGGTAATATTTAATAATATTGTTGTTATGTTATCTGGTTTATCATTATCATTAGACCGAGCATTATTATGCCAGACTCATAGTAAAGCTTGTTGGTGCGAATTTCCTTTGTTTTCCATAAAAGTGAAACACCCTGTTCGTGGTTTACTTGTGATGATGGTGTGCTTTGCTTTCTTTCTTTGGTTATAATCCCGTGACCCGTATAATACATTGAAATGCATAGTACATAACATTATGAAGGAAAACTTTCTTCACAGTTAAGTATACAATTATCTCAGTTCCGTGACTTTTGTGCAGATTCCATTTCATAACCCTTTTGCTGTTTCTCTATCTGCATTTTCTTCTCTCTGTAGTCTCTCTATTGCGTTGGATTCCCTTAAGCTCAGCTCAATTGGCATATGGAAGTAGGAAAAAGGAAGGGCAGGTTTAACATACTTTGCCTTATGTCTTTGCCTTAGAGGAATAAAAGGATGCTTTACTACTATCCTTACTATTTCTTACTATAAAATAACAAAAAGTTAAACTACAAAATATTAACTATATAGTGCACACACACGGCATGCATGATGGTGGCTGATAAACGATGATACAAATAATATGACGAAAGGTTCTTTCTACACAAAGTAGTAGTAACTGATGTGAGTAAAAAACTCCTTAGCTTTAATTATTAATGGTTTAGGAAACAGCTAGAAGAGAGTATGAGAGAAAGGTCACGTTATGAATACATAGAAAATATTGAAGAACTACCTTTTACATATTTTCAACCAGCTTGGGAGAAGGAGGTACTCTGGGTGTGTACTTCCCCATTTAGGTATACATATACATGAATTCATGGAGTTATGTAAGTAACTGGCGATCTCGAACATGTATGAGTGGTTTTTGGTCCTAGTAAAGTGAAAGTGGATGCTGCTAGTAGTAGTAGTGGTGTTCGTACTTGATGTAATGATAGTGGGTTGGTATCTGATAAAGTTTTGTTGGTATGCTGAGGCACAAAGTCACATAGAGTGAGCAGAGGGGATCAAGTAATAGGCCGGAATCACTGAGTTTATGTTTTGTATGTGATTTTTTGTTAGAGGCGTGAGAAAATTCTTTCAGTGTGAACTTCAGCTTGTACCACTTCTCTCGGTCCAGTAGGAGAAGTCGTCTTCCCAAATTCTTGTGTAAATAGATAAAGATATGTACATATTCTTGGCACTATCTTGCTCCATTATCAGAGTGCTTGACAATTTTCGCTGAATTTGCTCTTCCAACAGCTTTTCTTCCAGACAGAGAGACAGAGTGAAAATATCCTTTCTGGCTACATCTTGACCTCGTTGTGGATAAGATGGTCTCAATTTTTATTGCTTGCAGACCGACCAGCCCGTCACTTTCACTATGTACACTTTCTTCTTCTTTCTTCCTAATGTTACTGTACCATCATCACCACCTAACCATGAGACCACCACTACTACTTATCCAAGCACAACTATATTCTTTGAGTGTGCATTATGTACGTGTACAACTTTGCTAGTAGAATATTACAGATAATGTGTAGCAACCAAAGCGAATGGTAATGGCAGTGATGCTAGATGCTTCTAAGAAGGTGAATGGACGTGGAGACGGAAGGACGGACACATCACAGCCTGCCGTGGCAGTAGTAGTACAAGTTTTTCCCCCAAAAAACTTTCCAGAAAAATACACTAATTCACCAAGTTGGGCCTTCTGATCATAATTTAGTCTCCAACTGTGGATAGGGTATTTTGTGTTACTTTTACAACAAGAAAATTCCTACAACGTACTAACAATATGGGATAAGGCTCAGATTTTTTAGAGTACTTAGGGTTTTTTGTAGGCTGTATGCCTCGAAAACTAGATTATGTGTACTGGGGTTGTATATGTGACGTATATCATATATAGTACAACTAAATCTATCCAAAGAAACAATTTCTCTTAAAAAACTCGAGATTTGTACTTTAGTTTTCTATAAGATATTTATAAGTTTGGGATCTATCTTTGATTGCACCCTAATAATCATTACAGCCATTCCTCAAGGCTGCAATTTTTGTTGAAATCTTGGCTGGAAAAGAATGATCCGTGAGTGTTATCCACGACCTTTGATGATAACTATACTATTGTTTTCAGCAACATCAGCTTTATTTTTATGAAACTGGCCTGCAGCTAAACTGCATCACTTTGATGATATTACAGTTTTCACAGTGTGAGCTAACTTTGTGCATTATCGTTTCGTTCTAGCAGTTTGGAAGTTGCCTGCCCAGATTCCTGTTCCTTTTAAGTTTCTCCGCTATCAACCATCAAAGTTTAGTAATAACTATAACTTCCAATCATTGATTGCCTTCTTATTGATACTTACTTTTGGTAAGCTTTTTGTAGATAAGCCAGATTGCTTGTTTTTTGTTATCCATCCCAATCCCATAAAAGAATTACAATGTAGCATTGTTGTTATTTTTATTGCAATCAGCATTTAATTTAAAATCTACTTAGTAGAACATTGATATTGACAAAAAAAAGTTGTATCCAAAGAAAAGTATATCTGGTGGGGGTGAATGTAAATTGTTTGAAGTACTGAAAATCAAACAGTATTGCGGCTCATATGTTCTCTATCTACAAAAGAAACAGTGTTTGCTTGTGGGCTTTTTACACTTCCAGAAAGTAATTTAACTTGTATCCTCAGGAAGAAAAAAGACATCTAAAAATATACAGCTTCAATTTTCCAATAACAGGAACCCAACTCCCAGGCACATGAAAATCTATTTCAACATTAAAAACAGCATTCTACAGCTTTTACCTACAGAGAATGGATTGAAGATGCACGAAAAATGTGATTTACATCTTGGAAGGACTTTTATTCGAAGGTAGACGTTGTAAAAGACGACAATAAGCCTATATTTCCCTTGGTTTCCTGTAAATTTCCTACCTACTTTACATATCTACATGTTGTTTCATCCTATTACTTTTATACATACATTAAATATATCCAAAATCCATATTATATGCAGTATAAAAGTTAAGCTTTTGCAAAACTTATCAATCAATTTGCAACGTTCTTCTGTCTGACTTATGTATTTAGAATTCAGACGCAGACACAAGCAACATAGAAAGCTAAGAAAGGAGGAAAAAAATCATCATGCTCTTTTTGCAAGCATATCTACTTGGTTGGATAGCAAATAAGGTAGGAGAAAGATGCTAGTTTTGCCAGTAGATGATTTCCCTTCCCCCCGCGGCCCAATCAGATTAGACCGAAATTTGATTTCAGAAGTTAATCTGTATCTGAGGCAGGTACTCAAGTGAAACTCTCTCGTACTCAGTAGATCTTATTGAATTCTGATGAAATTATTTTTCAAGACGAAAATGTTGTTTTTAAATTTTTACGGTGTTTTTTCAACCTCTTGAAAGATGCTCAAATTTAAGTAGAGGAGAAAGCTGAATAGTACAGGTTTACAAAGTAAAGTAACCCAAAGTACTTTTTACTCACAGAAAATAAGCAGTCGTCACTCGAAAAAGAAAGCTACGATACCTCTCCACCTCTTTGCATTATAGAGAATGTGCCTTTTTTCTGTAAGACATAAGAAGTACAATACTATGACTTCCACCTAAATGGATTGATCCAAGACCTTTCAAACTGACGAAATTGAAATTCCGATAATAGGAACTCTAGTAGGTCTGAAGAGGCAGATGAATTTTTTGCTAAATCGATTGAAAGAAAAAAAATCCCTCTCGTCCTTGTGGTATTTCTTCTCTATAATAAGTATAAACCTTGCTTGAATGGATGTGGATCTTCACGTCCTTTCATCACTACTATGTGTGTCTCTATATGTGGGTGTGTAGTGGTGTGTGTGTTTTTTGGTTGAATTGTCTACATCTTCCACTTTCACGATTACACTAGCATACACACTATGACCAAGCACCTATTTTTTCCAAAGTACAACTACCTACCACCTAATAATGTCCAATGTATGTTGTGAGAAAATAAAGTATGTAGGTAGTAGTAGTAGGTACCTGCTGCTTTCTCCACCATCATCATCTCCATCACCAAGACCAATGCGACCCTTACTACTACAGGTATGCATGAATATATTTGGTATATATATATACAATATGTCTTTTAAATGTATATCGTATGTATGTTTTCCATTTGCCGATTTTTTCACACCGAGGAGCCATCCAAGCGAGCAAATAAGTAAGTGGCCAGAGTAAAATAAATGGGAGAAAAGAAAGGGTTCGTGAGACAACAGAAGAGAGAAAGTTGTGTGTGAGAGAGAGAGAGATATTGAGTGGTTTCAGGTCGTAAACGTATATTTTCTTCACCTCTCCACGGCACCCATGAAAACATGTAGGTAATGTCCTCTTTAATGGACTTCATTGAGTGAAATGGAAGATATATCAGGTTGAAGAGTTGAACCCTCTCCTCTCTCTTAAACCTCAAGATTAGTGTTAAGGGCCACATCCAACAATATTGTTCTAAGAGCAAGATCCTGTTCTTAACACTCTCTCATCCACCACCACCATCACTAACATCATCATTATTACACCAAGCTAACATCATTCTCAATACCTATACTAAAAAGTACTTTACTAATACTACTAGTCTAGTACACTAGGCTACCCCTAATTTAACTTCGCGTTGTTAAAACAATATCCCCACATGATGCAGCATAATGCTCGTCTATCTAAAAGTATATATAACTACAGGGTTTAAGAGTACCGATGAGCTTGCAAAGGGTACCTCGTTTCAACACACGAGGCAAACTCGCATACAATGACATTACACAATGCCTTACTCCAAACCTTTTTAACAACACCAACACCTCAAACGCTTTAAAAAAACAGAGAGTAAGTAGTAGTAGTAGTAGTAGTAGTATACATATGAAGAGAAAGTACCACTACAAACTCAAAGAGAAAGCCTTACTTCATCCATCCATCTATTTTTCCCTCATGACACCTTGTGTAAAAACTGCTGACAAAATCAGTCCTCGTTTCGAATTCTAAATTACCCTATAAAACTTGGCTCGTTCTTGGGATCCGTCCAAGGTAATTTAGACTTCAGTCAATCAGAAAATATCTTACCTAACACCTCCAATGTCTACAACTCTTGTATGTGTGTATTTTGTATAGTATACATATGGTGCAGCTGAAGATGATATTATGTTCATCTCATCTCATCCCATCCATCTACTCATCCAAAAACTTACTTTAAACTATAATCGAATACACACTCATATATATATATACTTACATAGGTAAACGTCTTTACTTTAATAATATCTGTCTTTCACTGTCTAATGCGTCTCCTCTCTCTTACCACATCATGTCTCACACTACACACTGCTACTTCTTAAGACTAAACTGAAAATGATATAGATATTACTTCCGTACCTTTTAGTCTTCTAAGGTACTTACTTACACTAACTGACTACTCACTTTTGATACTACTGATACCCCCTCCACCAACACCACTACTACTACTAATATTGCTACTTACTCATCCACCTAACTTTCTCTTTTGCAGAGGAAAGAGAAAAATGCAATGTAGTTTCCACAACCCACTAACACTATGCTAAGCTCACTTGCTCTAGATATTACAATGCCATTTTGCTCTATATCTTACCTTATAAATACCTTAAGCTGTTTGCATACTTTCTATTTTCTTAGTAATAAAGATGTCTCGTTTGAAACTGAAAGGTTGAACAGTTCAGTTAAGCTAAGAGTTTCATTCACAAAAAGCCAAGAATGATATCATCTGCCTTGGATATTTCTCTACTTATTTGTTGAAATTTGAAATCGCTGGAGTTCATATGCGTATCACATTCTCTCATTCCTTTCAATCTTCCTACTTACTCAATTTTGCTTTCTTAAAAGGAATAAATTGAAAAATTTTTTTAACTCAAGAAGCAAAAACATTCAAAGCATGTATTACTTAGGTAGGCGAATTAAGGTGGTGCATTGTGCATATTCTGTCTACACTCAAATTGTTAAGAGTAAAAGTACTTCATAGTTATCTTACCCAAATATGTGTTCATGCCTATGTCTCTCTAGAGCATATGCATGCCGTTTGCATGAACAAATTGGAGGAAGATACTGTTCACAATTTATGTAGGGGCATTTCACCTTTCAAATTGATTTTTGATTAAGTACCACAAGGTAAAATTGTGACTTTTCCTCCTATTTGGACTAAAGATAAGAGTAATTTGGACTCTTATTTGACTCTTATTAAGAGTTTTAATCTTTTTATTGGAATAGGAATCAAATGGAATATAGGAGCCCAATGTGTCAAACTTGCAAAAGCACAGGAGTTTTATTATGGAGTGGGAAACAGTTCAGACAGTACTTTTTAATTCGAATCAAAACTTTTTAGAAAATATTCTCTATATTTTGGTTGTTTTTCTTATGTTTTCTACAAAAATGGAATATGCAATAAACGTATGAGTATAGGTTTTAACATGGTGAGGTTTTTAGAAGGTCGCAACTACTTTTTTCGTGCCGTGGGAGACTATTCAGAAATGTTTCTTCCTATATGCCAGGAAATGCGGTAAATAAAGTAATATGCCTTGCTAATAAGAAGAGAATACACTGTGCACAGTATTTCTGTTTAGCCCATTTTCTGTATAGTTAACTTAGTTACTTAAATTTGGTTACTTAAATTACTTAAATTTTCCACATCCTTTTGACATTAATAAACCCACTGCTGAATTTATGAACGGTAACTAAAGCAAAACCAGTCAGTGGTCCTTTCCAAGGTATTGAGTGGTATTACCGTACTATTGTACTATTGTATACCTATATTATATTCCCCTCTACTCTGTAGGGAAACCTTGGAGAGCAAATTGATTATAAAGACGAGAGAAGAGTAGCCTAAAGACAGGAAATATTCATCTCCTTTTTCCATTCTTCTCTCTCTCTCTCTCTTTTTACTAGTGGGATCCTCATTGCAGATCATGTTCCCTGTTCCCTGGTTCCTTTTCTTATTTCTCTTTTCTTTTTTGTGACTTCAACTAGAAAGTATATTATGCATAAGAAGATGAAAAACAAGATGAAGAAAAAACAAGAAGCAGATGAACATAGTAAATTTATGCAATGAACAACCTGGTTAGTTAAACCAATTGCTAAGCTACCATACAAGATATAAGATATAAGCCGTAGATATAAGATTATGCTATACTTTAACAAGTTTGGTCAGTATCAATTTATCAATATTCAATCGGTCAAGTATAGGAGCTATCATATTCTCTGTAAATTGGAGCATCGTCAATTAAATCCTAGGCAATCTCAAGCCATTTTCCCCATTTACTGTCCCTGTCCCATGAATTTTTCCAGGCAATCTCATATAGTATCTGTTTGTAAAGGGTGGTTTATTTTACGGCATATCTCTACAAATTGTTCTTATCTTACCATCACTCAAAGAGTGAAAGTCTGATTTTTGAAATGACTGAAAACCTGCATTTTTTAAATGAGCGAAAGAAGTAAAAATCCTTAAAGCTTCACATTTTGAGGCATATGTATCATTTCAATAAAAAAAATTGATGTTCTTCGTTCTTCCTCGCATTTGCATAATAACATAGTCACAAATGCAAATGCATGCATATTTCTATTACCATTATTATTATTTTTATTATCATTGCTATTATATCTACAATGATTACATGGTTGCATTATGACAGCAAAAACACAATGCAACATTCATGATTCTTTGTACTTTCTTCAGTCCTATATTGTACTCTTATAGACAAACGCATGCATGAATGCATTCATGTGTGAGTGTGTAGAAATGCACTTATGATATGAACAAGTATAATAGGTAAGCCACACCCAAAAAGGTTCCAGCGCAGTAGAACATAGAACATCCCATTTGCAACTGTAACAATGATTCTATATGAAAGAAGAACAAAGTCGTAAGTCATTTATTTTGTGGTTGAGGACCAAGCAGTCTGATCACCGTCCTATTACTAGTACTGGCAATACCAAGGAAGAAGAGTTTTGTACTTTGATATTCGTATCATCTACGGCATGTAAGGTACGATAAGATATCAAGAAGTAGTGATGGAAAAGTTAGAAGAGTAAACCGAAAGAAAGCACATTCAAGTCTCTTTGCCTTTTCAAAGACTAACTCTATATATTCTCAAGGCTTTCATCACAACCGGTTCGTATTTCACAAACATTGATAACATTATAGTGGTGGTGGCATATAGATGAAAATGAAAAGTGATAGTACTCTTGCTTTCCACTGCTCTGTGATATTATCTTCGCTACAACTGACTTCAACACGGAGCTTCTTCCTATGCTACGGCACTTTCACTCAGATAACATACATACAAGAGGAGAAAACAGGATTTCTCCAACCAAGAAAGATACATCTAACTCAAAACCGTGATAGAATATAATAGAAAGAAAGAGTTTTTACTACAACATAGTGTTTACTAACTATAAGTATACTCTTGCTAATACCACCACCACCACCACCACCACCAATGCTTTTCTTTTTACCAGTTTATATAAGCTATTACCTTCTTCTTACAGGGAGTTCAGTACAGTAGCATGGACTAACAACGTGTAGCAGTAATGTTTATATATTTGTATACGGAGAAAGCAGGATGAGAGACACACATAGAAATACAGTTGGTATTGCAAGTAGAGTGAGCTCAAGTCCTGCGCAAGAATTCGTTCCAAATTTACCAAGGATTTTTGTAGAGAGTACTTTCTCTATCTCAGGAGTAGTACGTACGGAGAGAGAAGTTTACTTTCTTTTCTCTCTGCTCTAGCCCTGTGTGGTCTTGTATAAATACCGTGGCTGGCTTCTTGCGGCTCTCACTTTTGGAGTCCGTCCTCCAGATTTTGTCACATTTATTTAAATCCTTTAACACACACACGTACATCATCATTCCCGTGCCGTGTGCGCTCTCTTCAACACCAACTCTAACCATGCTCTTACTCTCTATCTCTCTTTCCCCCACCAGTATACGCTAAAATACACTTTCACTCACCTCGTGGGCATCTAAAATCAGTAAAACTTACTACCGGTACCAACTGCTACTTTCTCTCGTCTCAATCTTCTGCTAAGATCTTCAAAGAAGAGAAAACATCACTCGAAAAGTCAAATTCTTCGCATAGATTTATAAATCCGATACTACCTCTACTTCTACTTCACTATACTCTACTTCTCCACAACTTCATTACTGCATCCCCGGACATATAATTTAATACCATACATATATATAATCTAGATAAAATAGCTGAACACTCTAGGAAAAAGTTGGTAACCCACGGGAAGGATATTGCGGAGAGAGAAATCAAATGCAAAACCAAAACCAAGAGATCCTTGTAAAATAAAATATTATTATTGCCATTATTATTTCACATCTACAGTCCAGATCTATTTATCTCCCTGTCTATCTACATCCGAATTCATGGAAAAGCCAAGGGGACAGCAACAGTAAGGAAGATCATAAAAATAATAATAGTATACAATATGCATAAACGTGCGGCTTGGTTTCTTAAACAGCGGGACACTAGTGTAAACCGTGCATTCCAAGTACTTTCCCATGATACAGAAGAAGAGTCAGGGACACCCATCTTGCCAAAATATCATTCAGTTGCCAAAACGGAACGGTGAGGGAATAACTTAACCGTAATTCTCTCTAAAAGTAGCAACTCTCTCTTTCACTGTTTATATTATATCTAACCTGACACATCGACATCCTAAATTCTATCATACAGAACAACCAAGGTTTGAATAAACTAGTAAATTTAACTCTTTTCTCGTTGTTCCATCTGATTCTTGACTCGTGTTGTTTGTGTCTTCCTCTCTCTCTTGACTTAACTCTCTAGTTCAGAATACTCACTCCATACTTTCTTTTATTTACGGCTACTGACTCCAGCGATTCAGTAGAGAAGTTTCTCTTGAAGAAAAAAAAGCTATCTCATACCCATCTAAAGCATCTCTATCATCATTGTGGTGGTGCATGTGTGTGGTACATTCTTTTCTTGGTATGTCTGTATATAAAACTTGTTTATAGATCAGTCCCATACCACACACACTGATTTTATAAACAGATTGCATTGCATTATACAACACCCAGAAGAACTTAGAAGGCGTTTAGTAGTAAAGAACTACAAGTCCACTCTCATCAGCCCAACGAGGAAAAAGAATACCTACAATACAAGCTTATACCTTAATACATAAAACATAAAAAAGTGCAAATATAAATAAACACACGATGACTATTTCGGGAGAGAGAAAGGTTGTTTTTCTAGCACAAGGAAAAGGTAGACGAGTCAAGTAAAAGCCAAACATTTAGTAGTACTCAGTAGTAGTACTACTGGTATACAAGGATATTTTGAGTCAGTACTACACTTTGGTATTCGATTGACACCATTCTTCCAGAGTCAGTTTATAGTCACGTGCATGTTAAACCGGATGCTTTTATGGCACTACCGACTACCAGTACTTCCGTTCCTGGGTAAAATATCAAAAAACGCAGTCTTACTCTTACTACAACCGTCTTAACTAAAACTATACCTTCATCATCATCATCATCACCACTTTCATCGTCAGTACCACCTGGACTGTATAATATTTGCGTAAGGAGGATAATTATTATCATATTTTTTTCTCTCTCATTTTCTTATAATAATATATTACACATGCATGCATGTCTAAAGGCGTCTCATGATAATAATAAAATAATAATATTTATTACGTTTTACACTACATTACTTGTACTGCTGCCAAAAGTCTCAAAACTTACACTTGCTTATCCTTTACTTTCCTATCGTACCTGACACATTTAAGGTCAACCCTCTTGTCCTAGATTTGCATACCTTACACAATTCTTACAACCTAAACATGAATACATTAATATATGAAAGGTTGCTTTTACTCTATATACATATCCGAGTCAGTCACTCTGACTAATAGTAAGACAAAACTGGTAAAATGTCTAACTCTTATTGTTAGTTGCTTTCACTTCACATGTACACGTTGTTATGTGTTTAAAGTTGATTTGTGTACCTTGCCAAGCGTATACATACAACATTTTTCATGCATGTCTGATTTTCTGCGAAGAAGAATTAAGTAAACTTTGATGTGTATAAACACCAGCATTTGAGTAATTTGTTGATTTAAAATTTCGTCTTCAAGACTATCATTATTTTCTACACATTACATCGTGACCCTTACCCCTTGGCTTCTAAATACATTTAACATTATGATAAAAGCTTCTTTAATAGTAGTGGTGCTGCTGGTACCTCCGTGGTATGTATTAAGTAAAATGATGCAGGTAGCTTTTCTGATGGTATTATATATCTACATATACTAAGATCGTCTTTAGCACTTTCCTCGTATTGTGTATATCATGCAAAAGGACCTTACTCACGCAACATGAGCCGAGAAAACCCTTGTGCTTTTAAATTAACCGTGATGTGAGTGCACATTTAATGCCCTGTGGATGCGGCTTTGCACTTTGGGAACAAACCTAAAAGCAAAACCGACGAGAATCACCACTACATACTACTGACTGAGACTACTGACGATGACGACTGGAAGAATACACAATAGAAAATACCTTACGAAATACAAATGCTACACAACTGACTACGATACTACACTTTGACTGCTACTACTGCAGCTTACAACTAATACTAGTGTTGTTGTGGTCTGTTTCCGCCGCTTTCCCCATTGCTTTCTCCTCAGTCAATATAATCTTCTGTAGTTCTCTGCTGTCTGATGCCTCTCTGTGCCTGCTCTAACTGTCTATAATACAACATAACAACATGACATACACAAACAGACAAAAGCATTAGGGCAGCTTTCCAAACCCGCATAGGTACTAGTAGTATGTACATGGCAGAGTGTGTGTCGGTGTCCTTTCTCTTCTTCTATCTTGTAATTTCTTCATAGTTAGTATTGCAAGTCATATTATTATTATCATCATTCCATGTAAGAGTATATATGTCATGTAGCATGGAGTATCCACACTACAAGTTTCTTCACTATGGTTAAAACTAGGTAGTGTGGTACTTTTGCTTAATATCTTTATTAGTTACTCCAATCTACCTTGCACTTTGATAATGCTAACTGCTAGTTTATACTAATGTGATTCTCGTTCTTTTTGGTAGACAGGAAACATGTAGGATTTTAACCTCTCTTAATATATATATAGAAATACTTCCGAAGAGTAGACATAAAATTCTGAACTGAAAACTAAAATGGGATGGGACTTTATGCTTGTTTCAGAGAAAATTTTGAATAGACTACACTACCACTACTACTACTCTTACTGCGCTACTACTGTATATTATAATAAGATAAAGTAGTACGTAAACGTAGTAGCACTAGTAGTATGGATGTCTCCCTTTGTTGACCAACCGTAAAATTCGGTGAAATGGAGATATATTAACTTTCCCCTCGGAAATGTAAAATAGGAATTACGTGCACGAGAGAGAGAGAGAAACATGCCCTCGTTCAAAGTAGACACAGTAGACACTACGACCAGAAGCAAATGCAAAAGCTTGGAGATATTACGGTCATAAAATTTTCCACCAATGTTTCATGAAGTAATTCATTTCCATTCATTCGAACCTTGACGTGCTTGATGGTTTACTCACCTCTTTTTGTATGCTTTCTCCAGTCTCTTAAAATGCCCTGTAGTACTGATACCATTCTGCACAGAGATATATAAGGTACATTTAACATTATACTTTACTTGTCTCATCTTGACTACCCGTTGCATGGTGGTAGTACTTGTAATGGTAGGTATAATGTTAGAGGTGGTGGTTCACTAGTAAAATAAAAAGGTGCAACATTCTAATTTCAAATTCATATTTTCACAAGAAAAGATGAAATTGTTCTCAAAGGATATATTCTATCATGATGGATGTGCCGGAAAGAAGTATCTTTTCCACTCAGAACTACCTCCTATTATAGTATATCGTAGTACTACTTACCTACTCTATGGAAGGGTTAGCTTTTTATACGTTTTGTAAATGGTAGGTAGACTCAGCACAGAGGTAAATTTGCTTGAAAGTACTCTACACATTTCGACAATAGAAATATACACTCTGAGCTTCAAAGTGTGCAGCAGGGTCCCTGTGACCTCTTTAACACTGCTACACATTGCCATAATATTATTATTGCTATTACACTTGCGAATGGAATAGAATTTGGTTTTTATTTTTCCCTATTCAAGTTTGAATACGAAAAATGTTTCTGTTTCTGATGGGACTGGCAATGAATTTTAACGTGCTTGCAATAACAAAAACCCAACCGGGGCAACCGGTGAAAGTTAGAAAAAGCCTTAAGGATAAGCAGAAAGTAGCAAGTAAGTAGTTACAGAGTATATATACAGTATCATTCACAATCAACACTCACTCACCAACTAACACGGCCACATGCATTGGTTTTTAACATTTTACTTTTGACTTTCATCTATATGAAAGACAGAACACAGAGATATATAAACAGTCTCTTTTCATCCCCTTGGTTTCTAACTTCATAAGTATTAGCTCTATTTCTTGGCTCTTTTCGTACTTTGTTGAAAGGGGGTGATAAAGAGTTGATCTTACATAAATGACTCCATCAGAGGGGTAATAGACTTAAGACTCTCAATAGCACCGCTGTTTTGTCGGTTGGGAAACCAAATTTTACGGTTATTACGCATTTGATTTTATCACCCGAAAAATGCAACCTCAGGCCGATTCCAGAAAAAGAATTCGTACTCAGATAATAATGTATACGTTTTAGTCAGTGATACTACAACCACCACTATTATTACAAGCATTATTCTTTCTCCACTTAGTAGTTGTTTTAGTCAGTATTAGTTGGTCATATTTCTTTCTCTTGTCTTCTTCCTTTAATCCACCTCTCTTTGGTCTCTTTGGATATGTACATGTCTTTTTGCATCTCTATTCTACCTCTTTGTTATCTATCTCTGTTATTATTATTAGTTAAAACTAGACGAAGGAAGGAGTAAATTATCGGAAAGGAAGAGGGGAGATGATGATGATGATTATGGGTAAAGTAAAGTAAAAGTTTAGAAATGGAATTCCTTCGTTGTTCTCCTGTGAGAAACATCCCATTCAGATGCATCGTATACAATTTATTTAAAATTGGGCGTTATTTTTATATATTCAACGTAAGTATGGAAGCATCTCGTGCGTGATGAAATGATAACTTTTGAGGATAACTTTATAAAGCAATTTTTCCTTTGAACACGATCATGGTCAAGGAAAGTTATAGTTTCGAATATCATATCTTTATTCCCAACTCTCCACAAAATATCTTTTTTTAACCATTTTCAACTTTCACTAAAGAAATAAGCACAAGTTTACAATCTCACACAGGATTTATAAACAAATTTCAAATGAGAAGAAAGCAGACGAGTAATAAGACTCATTTTGTTTGAAACGACTCTCAATTCTCTTTCTCTCTGTCTGTTCTGGTTGCTACTATTGTGATGCTGCTGAATAGATTATAGTTATTATTGAATGCAAATGTAGATAAAGTTAGACTTGTGTATCTGTTAAACTGAATGCATGAACTCGGACTAGATATAAGTTATAATATACGCCTTCAACTAAAAACAGAGTTCACAAGACTCATGAAAACTGAACTTTCAGTAAGTAGGTTGTTGTTTCCTTCTACTTTCCACACCTATAGATATATACTATCTAATCTTGGCTAGTGCATTACAAAGTATGAGTAGTACGACTAATGCATTACTACGTAACGATAGTATTCTTACGAAGTATGCATATTTCTGATAGTCTTGATGTACAAACTGACAAAACTTGGTGAATTAAAAAAAATCCAAGCACAATCACACGGTAGAATATACAACCCACAAGGAGAAAACTGTTCCAAGTACCTATATAATAGAACAGTGAGTGAGGCTAGATATAAAGTGATAATAGTAGCATCTCATATCTACTACACTATCATCATCCTGCTGTACCCTTGCATTGGTGGTAGAACTGCAGATTCTTTTGTTCAAAGTGAAAGCACCTCCCATTCCTTTCCTTGGTTCTATTTTAATACTAAAAACATAGTCAGCAGTATCAACTCTGCTGTCATGTGTATGTATAAATATATTCCTAACAATAACCAAGATTATTGTATTCTATCGTAAACGAAATTTAATAAGGCATATTTATATGTATATTATATATTATTACCCTTATCATCAAGGGTATCACATGTGTGCCACAACTACAGCACTACTGGGTGAGTACATGTCTCTTTTTCCCCCTTCCCACTTTCTCTTCATTTTTTTATACAATATGTATATTGACTCTTGGGCCGGTGGTCGGTAAGGAAAAAAAGTGGCTCAAAGATAAGTGCAAACATGAACAAGATCCTTCTGTATTCCATTCTACTATCTTAGCTTTTTTTCTTTAAGTAGAATCAGTAATAGTGAGTTGTCCCTTTATAAGTACAAGCTACTTGACATCCTTACTATCTCTTTTAGTATTTCTTTATTTCTGAAGTGAGTGCATGCAAGCATGAATGGTATGCAGCAAGTTGTTAGTTGTTTAAGCAGAAGAAGTGAGTGCAATAAGGCATCATCATGCACAGGGAGACAGGGAATTCTTGTATGAAGATGTATAGGCATAATATTATGGATTTATTATTATATATGGGTGTAGATAGACAGTAGATGGATGGAAGGAAGAAGCTAAAGAAACAGAAGAGAAAAGAGAGAGATGGATAAGTGACTGGTGTGGCAGTAGCAGTAGTAGTGCACAACGACTTGTGACTGGTAGAAGAGTGAAAGGCTTGATAGAGAGAAAGAGAATGAGTCAGTTGGAGATGCAAGAATAAGTAAGTATTAAAGGGAAGAAGAGGGGAAAGTGAGAGAGAGAAAGAGAAAGCTCTGTGTGTAGATGTGAAATTCGTAAAAAGTAGTGTGATGAATGGTGATGCCCATAATGAGACGATGTGAGAAAGGGATTCTTTGGGGGATCCGCAGAGACATTTTTGCCTTGAGACAAAAGAAAAGCATTTGCAATGCAGATGAAGACAGAGTACCGTATATATGAAAAAAACTCCGATGTGCAAATTGAATCATAAATTCTGCCTTTACTTTCTCTCTTCACTCCTTTCTTTTTCTTACTGCCACCACTACTACTATTGCTACTACACACACCGCCATTTACTTTGCTACTACTGCTACTACTTGCTTAAACCCTTTATTTCTGTTGCTTTTCTATTTTTCCCTTCTTCATGGCCTCCCCAACCTCTTCAACATCTTTCCATCTATTCATCCATACAAATTTTATCTTAAACCAAATACACACACACATATTCATTCACATAATATACATTCACAAAAGTCTTTCCAATACCACTTGAAACTAACAAACTAACTTTAGTAGACGAAACATTCCTCAACTTATTGTAATTTTTTGGATGAATATACCCACGGGTGCTGATTTGGTAAAAAAAGTTTATTTGGGACTCGGCTTAAAACCATTTTAGTTGAAAAAATTAGTACTAGCCATAGTGTACATATTTCAATTGTATTTTGATTTCGTGATGAAAATAGAGCCGTCCATTTGCTTGACCAGAGTTTGAGAAGATTACAAGTATTTCAAACCAAACTGCACAACTCTGGCTCATTTGCCATCTATTTTTCTTGTTAATTTATCCACCTATACAATTTCAAGAGACATTTTGCTTTTCTGAAGAATCCATAAAACAATTTTTATTAATCGGCAATTGTAAAAGTTTGTATCGTATTTTGATTAGTTTTTTAGATAAAAAATCTTTCATGTGTTTCGTATAAATGTACTGTTTCGTATTTTTATCAGCCTTATTTTAAACCTCGAACAGTGGAATGCCAGTGTGCACAGAAATGAGACGTATTATCGTACTACTTGTATTTTATCAAATAAAATGAAAGTGAATCCACAAATTTGCCATAATTGTATCAAAAATCCGAATGACAAACTTCTAACCAAAATATCCACTTTCTACTTTTTTCTCTCTTGGTTTTTTCATATTCTCAAACTAAACTATCTCCCATTAGCTTATTTCTTTTTTTCTTCAAAATGTTCCTCATATTTTTGCTTTTGCTTTCCCATTCTCATTTTAAATATTCATTTCTTGAAATAAGGAATGCCCCTCATACCTCCTTACATTGAACCCGACTCCAGACTACATTACCCTTACACATAAATAACCCTGAAAGTACTTTCACAAACTGAGACCGATACACACCATGCATCTTTCACTCTAGTATAACAATAATAATAAAAATAATGATAATGATAATAATAATGGTTGAAAGTAATATGTAATAGTAATAATAATGATTACAATATAATATATATAGAAGATATCATAGCAGTTCTATAGCAATATCACAATGTAGCATACTTAGCACGAGTGAACTACCTTAAAAAGGTAAAAAAGGAGCTAGATTGTAGATTCCTTAACGACCTCATCTCACCTCAGAATAAAGTCTTGAGTCTTACCAAGCCCAGAGAGTGCTGGCTGTGATCTTCATCATGCTGCACTGATTCAATCTTTACAAAAGCCTTAGCATACATACATACACACATACATACCATCCCCATCCCTTTTACCACTACTACTTATACCATATACCACCACCAACCAGTAGGAATACCACCACTGTCTACTTCCATTATAAAATCTACACCTCTTATTTAATCCCCTTTCTCTGCTTTCTCTACGCATTCCAAGAATGACAAAAATGTGCTGAGGAGCAGATTATTATTCAACACCTACTTACTTACTTAACACCCTCGTCGACACCACATTGCACAGGATGTAGCATATATAATATTATGGTATCTAAAAAAGAAAGAAAATTCTATTTAATATATATATATACTTATAGCAAACAAAATCATCTATAGTAGCACCTAGGTAATATATTATGGTGAAGAACAGGAAGGAAGTACTGTGCATACATTAATGTGCAGTAGTGAGTGAGTGAGCTAGATGTTAGATTTTAAAATTTACACTAGACCTGATGATGATATCTATAATAGTCAGTGTTATTAATGCTGGTGTTTACTTGAATCTTCTCTATTCCATATTCAGGGGTGGATGTGTTTCATTTTCTACTACCATTACTCTCATCCCATGTTACATTTCATGTGCTTCTAATGTAAAAGGTATATTTCACTCCATAGGATTCTTTTTCACATTTTCCATTCTTTAAGAAGTGAAAGTAAGTCTTTTTCATGTAGTAATTTTTTTAGGCTTTTTTTTGTTTTTGAAATGAAATGTGAAAGTATTTTCCACATGTATATCCTTTGAAGTGATGAAAGTAACAGTGTCTGTGTGTGTACTAAATAAGAGGTTAAACTAAAAAAAAATAGTGAGATGGAGATTTTATTATGCAAAATATTACTGTTTGGAATAAAATCGTTTATATTTATTTTTTGAGATAAGGAATGCTTTTATTTTCTGAAAGCTTCTAAGGAAACTGGTAGTCCAGCATGGCCTTGATCATCAGCATTAATGCTACTGAATGACCAGTGTCCAGACAAAGTAATGCTTTTTGGGGGAACCATTTACTTTTTTTATGTTAACTTTGTAGCCAAGTAAGTGGTACCTGGAGACCGGACGGTATACATTATACATAGTTAGTTAAGTAGTCAAGACATTTTTTCTAGATGAAATTAAATTTGACGTTTCGAGGCCACTCGCTAAATCTTTTAGTACATTTTTACTACTAATACTACTAGAAAAGTCTTGAGCTTCGGTTTAATCATATGAATCTCTCGTTTCCTTTACAATCTACTATTCGAGGATGATGATCTATGAAGAAACTAAAACTGGTAGTTTTGATACTTGGTAGTAGTGGTACACCGTTAGATTAAAGAGTTAGTTTCCCATTCCGTCCTTGACAAGTAGAAGACATGTACAAATATCTTGCATCACATTGCGTTGATGTGATAGAGGCGTTTTCTGAGATGATTGACTTTCTCTAGACTAGACTGACGTATTTGTGTAGTGATGTGTATTTTTTACATATGTAGTAGTGTAACTTTTATTTACACAACAATATCTGGGAAAAGCTATCTTTTACACTATGTGTAAGCAATAGACAGTAAATCGTTCGTTATCCTGTCAATCGTCTCGTATTGCTCTATTTAACAGCTAGTAAAGGGTGGATAAAAAATTTGGGTACTTTGTTCCACAACCTACCGATTACTTTACACAAGTGTAATATGTGTTATATTTTGTTTTACAAGATTATGTATGTGTAGCATGTATATATCCGTACCTAATGTACCAATACATTTGACTTTTTGGATTAAGTTGTGAAAGTAGGCCTTGAGTTGACTAGCTATTTGCTAGTACTTGAAAGCTGCTGCTATTTTTTGGTAAGGGTTGTGAAGTGGCTTGAAGAAATGTCTGTAGTGTAAAGATTGGGATGCCGATTTCGAAGACAAACGTCTCAAGTATTCTTTTTCTCTTGGCAGGACAGGACACTATTTTTGTTGAAATAGGAATGAAAGAACCTAAGATTAGGGTATTAAGAAGATCAAAGAGGGAAGAAAAAGTGATTCACGATAAAAGCTCCTTTTTGAGAATCCCTTGACTAGTTTCTGCATCCTGGTGCATGAACATCTCTCTCGCTATTCCTAAGAAATCTATGTCTTTCTCTTTACAATATAGTAAAATAAAGTAAGTAGTGGCACTTAAACTGCAGAGAGATACACCCACTCGTACAAATACATACGGTTGGATTGAATGTTGTACAAGTAATAACTATCTCTCTATCTTGTGTTCATCATAGTATATTTATAGTGAAGAATCGTTCGTGATGGAAGTATAAAATGCACAATGTATAGAATACAGAGTCTAAGCCAGTGGCGATCGAGAAGTTACAGGACAAGATTTCCCTTGTGAATTTCTTTTACAGATGAGATTTTACTTGCGTAAAAAAGCAAAAACGTTCCAAAGGATATTTCACCGTTGTCTTTGGAAACATAAGAAATTTGCACAGGGAGACACAAGAGAATTCACTAGAATCTGACTGACTTCTGTAAAAGTCAGTACAACTACTTACTTTCACTATGTCCTTTCTCTCAATATTGCATAAGGGTATATTCATCTATTAATACAACTGTTTCTCTGATACAACTGTCAACTCTATATATATGTATACTTGACTCTACTAAAGTGTATATTTACTCTGTTATTGAAAATCTATGCTCCTGTCTGTCACAAATCTCCTCTTGTCGCTTTCTCCTGTTACAAGCTTAATCAACTTCGATCCTTCCACTCCCCACTAATACTACTGATACATACCGTAAACCTACATTACATATTATACCTACACAAATTTCCTTTCATAAAAATAGCATATTAAATCTTGGAGCAATGGAAAGGGAAAATTGAAAGCAAAAGGTATAAAGCTCAAACTTATTCAACCGTGTGGTTGGATTACACGCAATGAATTTCTTGTCAAGGCTAATCGTCATCATCATCATCATCATAATCCTTTCGGCGAGAAAGTATATATAAAATATATACTAAATGTCTAGTCAACTCTTTCCTTTACTTTTTTCTATCATGCCTGCTTCTCCCTCACAAAATACCCTACTTAATATATCTACCTGCACTCTATACGTTTATACGTTCGGGAAATATCTGTTAAGTTTAACGTAAATTGAAATGTTTTTTTTTACTTTTCCATAACAAAAGATTTGTACTAAGCTATTTTAAAAGAAGCAAGGACAGAGAAAAATTGCTCTTGTCTCATTGTCAGACTACAAGAGAAACACTCACAGTAATCTATAATCCTGAAGACCCAAATATCCTCTTTTTCTCTTTCTGCTACACACACTGCTGTACACTTATAAAACTTTTCATTTACGCAAAATGAAATTGTATGCAATACACCTTGTCTAACTCTAACTTAAGTAAGCTGGGATTATACATGCAAATTATTATCATCATCGTCATCATCATCGTCATCATAATCAAGAGAAACATTGCATATACTTGTAAACTATGGGTTAGCATATTTCCTAATACTAAATTAATTCCTACAAACTACCAACTGGGATTGCTTGCCTGCTGCTCTTCTGGATGAAAGAGTCAAGTGGGAAACGGGAACATAGAGACAAGACACGAATGGAAAGACTAGAACGTCAACGACGATACGTATATTTATTACATACGTCACTTTATGCATAAATTAGGATGGTTTTTGATGATGAAGGGATGAAGAGGAGTTGGTTGACTTGACTAACTCATCTCGAATGTATTTAGTAGTTGGCTCGTAGTTTTTAGTAAGTTGTGTTCTAGATGTTAAAAGTAAAACACTACCAGGGATATTAAAGATTACTCCTTACACCTTTTACATAAGAGTAGAAACCACTAAAAACCAACTACCACTCTTTAGGGTAAGCAGCATTTCTATATCTGACTCCTTAAAACAACTTTCACTCATGACTTGCACCTACATCATACCCCAAGCATAGAGGTACGGTACATCATCATGAAATATATGATTATGCTTCACCTAACACGTATTTTAGCTTGTTTTACGTATTTGCAGTGAAAGTCGCGAACCTCCATCTAAATCACTATTTAGTACAAGAGTACAAGTTAAAACTGACTAGATTGTGTGGATCGATTCTGTTCATTCTGTCCCATATTTCTACTTTTAATGCATGTTTCTCCACCAAAATCAATATTAAAGCTTGACTTTAGCAACCCTTCATGCTTTTGTATGTTGTAAATTCATAGTGTAAAGCTAACCTCTGATATATCATAGTTTTACATTATAATTCTCTCTACATTCTACATAATATCATAAATCTATAATGGATTACCCCTCGTAAAACACAGGTGCCATTTCCTTAAAAACCTCCCTATGGTCCCGCACCTAATAATATTTCTATTGTCTTCACAAACTATATCTACCTCTTCTCCTCCTATCTACTGTTTTGATACTCCTCTCTACTTTTATTCTCTCCTCTGGTTGTTTCAACTTTCACTTGAAGAAAACAGCTCTTTTAATAATATCGCCTGCAACCACTCACTCATGCAATTGCCATATGCCTCCTTTCTAAAACATTGTACTTTAATACGTATTCTAATACAAGTAAACTAAAAGGCACTTTCACATTTGATAGTCCTTACTTATATGAGTATGAATTACATCTAGAATAGTAGTGTGTGTTGAGTTGGGTATTCCCTGCATCTAATTATGCAGACTCTTTAATGGATTCAATTTACTTGGGAGCAACAGCAACAAAGCATGCACTAGCTTCATTTACTATTGATACCCTGTACACGTTCTTTTTCATAATGTTCTAGGCAAAAATACATAGCAACAATCCAACACTCTTCTGTACTAGACTCACAGGACTCAGTAGTACCTCTGCTCAAGAATTACTATAAAATCTAAAAATGCATTTAGAAGCTTGGATAGTAATAAAAGACTCTCTTCTTGATAGGATCTTGATACACGTTAAATTGGGGCTGGATACTCTGAAATCTAAATTCTAAGGTAGAACAGACTGAAACAACCACCGAACGGAAGTTAAGAAGTTTTCTTTTTCTTTTTCACTCAGCTACCCCTGCTTCTGCTGTCTACTACTGATTCTCTAGGGTTCATTCCTTGGTTAAAGTAAAACACAGTACAATAAAAAATTGAACATCAACTCGAAAATAACACAACACAACAACACACACACCACGTGGGCTATTCTCTTTGTGTACTTATATAAGGTAGACAATAATGGAATAATGAAGAAGAAAGAGAAAGAATTCACTATAAAAGGCATATAGCTATATGATCAGGTAGAAGCCTTGAATTTAGAATCTATCCGCAGAGTCCAGATAGAGTGAAAAAGTAACAAGCTGAGCATGAAAAGGGTGAAACTACAGAGTACTTTCCTTTCAAGGTAGGGTAAGAGTGTATGAAGTGAACCACAAAAATCCGGTCTGATGAACTGAACGGGAAATCCAAGAGTGAAAAGTTTACGGAAGGAACATTTGTTTTGTTCTGACAGGAAACTACATTATTCCCGTGATACTTTGTACTTTCAGTAATACGTATTACAAGAAGGAAAGAAAACTACAAGTGTAATAAAGTTGCTACTACCGTCATAATAATAATGTAATATATGGCGGATTACTGTGTGTGTGGCTTTTAAATTATGAGGTTGACAGGGAAAAGGTCGTGAAATTATGTCACTTCTGAATACATAAAGATTTCATTTTGTTTTACTTAGAAAGCTAAGCAAAGTTATCCATCTACCAAGATTATGAAACACTGTACTGAGGAAAGCCTAGAAGAGAGAAAATAAGAAAGCTCTGGAATGGGCTTGTTGGTGGATGTATTATACTATGTGTTTTGCTATTGAAAGTCAGATGTTACACATTCATGCATCATAATAATAGTAACAATAATAATATTATTAGGAGAATGGTTCATGTATCTAATAGAGTAAGGTTTTATTAGCTGTTGGCTCCTGTGTAGTAGTATGAGTAAAAGTAGTTAATGGGGTAATATTATGAGTTGTAGGAGTATGTATAATATGTTAGTGTTAGTGTTAATATATGTGCATGTAGTTGAAACTCTGTTTGGGTGGATGAATCTGGAAGTGAAAGTATGAAACTAAAGAGAAAAGAAGAGACCAAGAAGGAGTTGAATAAAAGCATGAACAAGTTTGATAGTGCAAGGAGATCAAAGGGAGCATTAAGAGGTAATAAATTCCCGTAATAATAACACTAATAATATAAAACGTCGAGACACTTCTGGAACAAGTTCAAATAGGCAATCTAGTTGCAGGGAAAGTGAGGAAATAAAAACGGATGTGGATTTAAAGAAGGGGGAGAGAGAATCAAGAAGTGAGTGAGGCATCTAACTCTTTAACCCAACCTAAGAAAAGCAACTAGGCCACCAAGCAAGCAAAAGCACACACAGTGTACAACAACCATTTAGGATCTCTTATATATAAAGATCTTTCATACTAGATTCTTGATTCAACATTCAACACTAAATTTCTATACCATCAAAACCAACCAAACGTGTGTACCTTTCCCTTTCTCTCCTTTTATTCTACCATTTCATCCTGGCTTTCTAAAGAGTCTTATACAATAGGGATACAACCCTTTAAAAGAATTTAGAAGCACATTTTGGAGCGAATTCAAGAGTACTTTCAGTAGATTTATCCTCATGATTCTCGAACAAATTTTATTGAGATTGATCGGATGAATGAGGAAATATGTTAGAAGTCGTACTACTTACCGCAAGCTACGAATACTAACAAGTAAGTACGAAATAGTTAGCTTGTTAGTTGTTACTAGAAGGCACTACTAAAAGTACTTCAGATCGACCTTTATTGTCATTCTTAGTTTCCCTATAGATATCAAACTATCTCATCTTTACCAGTCTCAAAGCTCCAGAAATGAATCCCTTTGCTGACTTAATGCTACTTTCTCTCTAACAGTCACTTTCAAATTAGGTGATAGCAGACGCCTTGTGTGTCGATGAGAATCATGTTGATTATGTAGAAGATGCGTAACTTCCTCAAGAATACACTTATTACCTTCATTCTATCTATATACTTAAGGCTTGCATACCTCATGGTATATATCCCTTTCTGGCAATTCCTTCTTCTAATCCCAAACTTGGGTCCAGTATTAATTTTCATCTAAACAAGGTTCTGTCATTCTAAGCCAGAACACATCAGAGGAATAGAAGAGTGGCCATGTCGTAGATTCAGTAGTGGCAGCAGGTATCTCAAGAGAATGAAAAGAGGACGTAGTAGTAATAGTAGTAGCCTGTAAACTTAAATCGTAATAAGGTAGTTGGACTTAAATGAATATTGTTAGATGTAGATACATATTATAGGCTCATTGGTTGAAGTAGTAGTGTGAGTAGTAAGTAGTAGTAGTTGCTGATTTTCTCAAAGCTCGAGGGTTTTCAACTTCCTTGGGTGGAAAGGTGTAATTTGACTCCTTGTTCCGTAGATGATTTGTAATGAAACTTCCTCCAAGCTATAATAATGTAGAGGAATCTTGAAATCTACCTCAGACTTTTATTAGAGAGAGAGAGAAAGATAGATCCATTCATCCATACAACATACCTTGACATGTATCCATATCATATTAGGAATTCGAATCTCGTCTCTCTTGACTTGATCCTTCACTCATCTATCTCTACCCTTCTTCGTCTTCTAGTCATCCCTCCTCAGCAGTCTGTCCGCAGTCATTTCTCAATCTAACAAGAAGCGACAACAGTGTGCCCAATCAAGTCAATTAATTTCTCCTACAAAATTGCTTCTATTATTATTATTGTTACCTTATTTTACTTTCCTCTACCCTTTTCCCTACTTAATTTTAGTCAGTACTACTGAAGAGAAAATCTCATCTGCTGTTGCCAACTCCCAACATACATTCTAATTAATTAAGCTAAGCATACTTTTACTCTATCCGCTCTCTTTCTTTCTGTACAGGCAAGGTAGTTCTTAATAAGCGGAGAATTCGGCTTTCGACAAGTCAAATTACATGTTCTACAAATTAAAAGCATTGCATTATGTATGTATGTGTATACTGAACAGGGAATCACGTTTAAGTAAAGTAATAGAATTCACTTTGTGAGCAATGTTTTAATTGTGTGCTCTTGTTCTGTTTCTCATTTACAGAAATCATTAAAGATGAATCAACACAGGAGGAAAATCTTTCATTTGATCTTCCCGATCATGATGATATGGCATGTTTCAGAAGCCAGCTTGGGTAAGTTTTTAAATTCTTACTCTTTTATGACACACACACACACTTACGAAATAAATTTTATTTTTATCCACCTTTTCCTGTTTTTTTTTGCTTCTCTACTAAAATGTTCGTGCTAAAGTGTTTATAAATTTATTCTCTAGAAAAGTCATTAAAACGATGATGGTATTGCTCATATTGGATTTCCTATTAGTACAGCTTTTGTCTATATAGTTGACTTAATAATTCGATTCACATACCATTTAGTCAAACCAATAACGTTTTTACCCATGTTAAATTTCAATTAGTTAATGGATCATTCTTTCATCTATTCATCGATTTATTATCTCCAGAGCAAACCTACTATACAAGAAAAACTAGCATATTTTACGCTAATACCATTTAGCACTGCAGTAAAAATTTATCTGTTAATACCAAAGGTCAAATTAGCTATTAAAATACTAATACTTTTTTAGTTTGTATTTTCAACAGGATTTGTTTGTTACCAAAGCTTTAAAAAAAGATACTATGCATAAAATGCTATTGCTTAATGCATATATAATGCATCTCTATTAAATGAGTCGAGCACAGAGGAGCATCGGGGCTTAATTTGAAAATAAGTTAGTTAGAACAAGTATGTTAATTTGACTTTCTCCTTATATCATATTCTGAATGGTAGTCAAACTGTGAATAAAATGATGCCAATTCAGACTGTTAATAGCATGATATGTTCCAGAAGGAGACTTCAATTTTCTCTTGGAAACACATAAAATTAACGTTAAAGGTCCTATGCTTAAGGAAATTAATTGAAGGAAGAATTGTGAGTTGAATTTAAATTGCTTCTTTTCAGCAAAAAGGATAAAGATGACTTTTAATGACTGACAATAAGAGAGAGTAAAAGGGTGAAGGTAGCTAGTTAGGTGTAACATAATAGAGGTAATATCATAGTACCAACTACGATAATATAATATTATTATGTAAAAGTTAAACCAGTAAGTATCTTGAATGTGGGCGTGCATGCATAAAATAAAAGTAGTTTGTAAAAGAGAAGAGATGTGTGTGTAAAACTGAACTGATCTGTATATCTAGGTAGTTTGTTACGACAGTAGTGTGGTGGTGGCAGGGTGGTATTTTTACACAACCCTTGGTACCAACTACCCAACTACTGAAGGACCAACGAACCACCCAACCGACCAACTAACATGTTAGCCCCGTCAACTTTCTAAACTTAAAGCTTTCTTTTTTAGCTCAACCATAGTATATATTACTACCTTGAGGATGCTACTGATGCTTTCTCTATAGGTTAGCTACACATTATATTATACCCAAGTACTCAGTAGTACACGTTACCAATGGGGAGAAATAATAAAGTATTATACAAACTTATATCTACTCTATTTTTTAGTACATTTCGACTCGCACCCACTACCAGTTTTTTTTCTCGATTTACTGAAGAATTATTTGTCAACCGTTCCCAATGTTTTCCACTTTCTCCAGTAGTAGAATAAATGTATGGGTCTTTCTCTCCATGCAAGTAAAATACTAGAGTGGAGAAAGAAAGGAAAGTAACTAAACTACTACTACTACTGCTACTACTACTACCATACTGCCATTTACTAACTCTTCTATCAAGCTATCACCGTTTTACCATTCGTAACCAAGTCAAGACTGTTTTCACACAGTAGTAAGCTTTCATTCTCTAGTAATAAGTTATATGGGTTTACATAGGTGTTATTGGTCCGGATTCTTGGGATATGTGGTGCCAGTGGTATTTATACTGGCATTACTCTGCCCTAGTAAGTATGTAATATGTGCAAACACATCGTGTAGCAGTAATAGTTCTAGTAGTAGTATTCCCACATTCAACATTCTCGCGTGATGTTAAACCGAGTTTTCTGCTCTATTTTACTTTTAGAGAAAGAGAGAGAGGAGGTCATAGATCCATCAGAGGATATTCTCAAGAGTGTAAAAAGACCTTTCCATTCTAGTTTTTTCATCTCCTGCTCATATTAGTGTCTTTGGCGTGACAGCAGTTTTGGTTACATCCCACTGAGTTAAGACCCATAACGGGAGAGGAACCGAATCATTTTTCAACAGCTCTATCACATCACATGTTTGTTTATGAATACCACGATACGTTTTTATTATAATGTATTCAAATCTTCTCTCACACCCTTATATATTCAACCTATCTCTGAGCTAAACAATGTCATGTCACCCATGCCCTTTCATTCATATACTAATAATAATAATAATAATAATAATGATTAATAACAGGAACACACACAAAGCAACACTATTCACGTGTTCCACTCTAAAGCAACTCCAGCAGTATATATCTGGTGTTAGTCTAGTACCCAAGTAGAACTAGTTTATCCCACACTATTAAATCCTAACACTCAATGCAGTTCTCTCTATAGAAGGAGCCTAACCAACCTTTCTTATTCTTCCTTAGAGTAAAGTACACACAAAATGGATTGGGACTTTCACCACGTTCTCCACACTATAAACTATCTAAGCTTATCACTATCACAAGCTATCACTTGAATAATACCCAGATTCTAGATATTATTATATTGTATGCAATCATCCAATCCATCCAGACTTTAGAGTTTAGAACTAAGCCCAACCTAGCCAATTAGTATTCATATGATACTTGTACTTTCCCCCAGTACCATTATAATATATAGAACATCCTGATGCTGCCTACGCTTTCACTATAGGCTAACATGTCTACAGCTATTACATTACATTGGATCAGTTTGCAATGAGAATTTGAAAAGGAACTGCACTGTTAAGTAAGAATAATACACTCAAGTCAAGCAACTAGAGTTTGAAATTCTTTTTGAGTCCTCTTTCCTTCTACTACGGTTTAAACTGTAATACAGGCTAGAACTAAGACTGTAGTGGTAGACTTTATAAGTTCAGTCAGAATCTTATCACCTCCTTGCGAATGCTGACTAAGAGGAACTAATGTACTGTCTGAGGATCATGATGGCAGAATGTAATTAAGAAAAGAGTGAGTGCTTGTACCTACATACATTTGTCTTATTATAGTATTCTATGTAGAGAGAAAAGTCTTTTTTAGGTTGTATCATTTCATACACGAATTCAAGTCTTAAGTAGCATAGAGGCAAGCCAAAGTAACCGTTGCTTGGTTTCATGTACTAAATGGGTATCTGTATCACTAGCATTATATAAAAGTTTATATTTTTCTACTTCAACCTAATAACAGTAGAAGCATTGAATTTTACACGAGCAAAGGGAAAGGGTTAGTTTTTTATTTAAGAGCCTTAATAGATTACACTGTGATCAAGAACAGAATAATAGAGAAGGGGATGTGAACTACAGTACTGTGTATATATGTATTTGTGGACTTGTGTAAAATACTATTTAGTAGTATAAAAAGAGTTATATAAAGTAATGTCGGATTTTCAACAGAGTAATAGTCCTAGTGGTAGGAACTGAAGGGTAAAGATCTCTTTGAATTTTGTAATCCCACATGTGCTTTCAACTGATTTAATTAGGCGAGTACAGAGAATATCAATATTTGAAGTCTTTTCTTTGGCTACTAAGCAAAGAACGAAAAACCAGCATGGACTAAAGTAGTTCAAATTGTAAAGTAGTATCAAAAGTAACAAGTTACTAAAAACGAGTAGTAGGTAGGTAGTAGTATGGATGAGTTAGAAAACTGATGCTAGTTGTGGTACTGTATTAACAGTCGTGGTAACAGAAAAGCAGACAAAAGTGTTAAATCTTTTATATTCTTGTGTCTATACACGTGAAATATGTCCCTATGCGCTATGCATGTATATACATGCTTCAGATTAGTCAATATTCATTCAGCAAAGAGGAACAAAGTCAATAAAGCTAATACAAGCTCAGTCTTAGTAAGTAGTTGTAAGTACGAACCATGGCAGTGGCAATAAAATGAAGAAAGATGGGATGAGGATTCGAATTCAAATATATTTTATAAAATCATTTCAACAAGGTTTACACTTTATGACTATTATATTATTACATTCTATTCTTATTGTTCCTGCTAGCACTAGCAAGACCTCACAACCAAATACCCTCCTGGGTGGATAAATGAATACCCTTCTAATTCTTTACCTATCCTAGGTTACTACTACTACCTTCTTATTATCCAAATAGTCATAGTCACTAACAATGCCTACTATTATAACTCAAACATTACGTTTCGAACTTACTATTACAATGTAAACTACATACGCATGCATGAATGAAGGGATTTCTGATGGAAAGAATTTATAGAAAAAGAAGAGATGCGAGAGTGAGCTTGAGAGAGAAAGAGGAGAAAGTGTGATTTTCAGCTTGGATGATTCCCAACTACATGACTAACTGCGGATAGATAGGTTCCATCCTTACTACCTACACTTTAACTTGCTTACTTGTTCAACTTTGAAAGTACTTTTACTATTGCTGCTACTACCAACCATACCAATTTCACTCTTCGTACTTTTTACTAACTACATAATGTTCAGTATATTCCCATCATACAGTTTTTTTCTTGTTATTAAGACACAAAAAATGTATAAGTTGATGTGCTTTATTACTAACACCATACCTTGTGGCTTGACCCCCATGTAAGTACTACACTAATGTGTCCATTTTTGGCCTTTGTCAGCAATACAATATGAAAATACTACAGACTGTATAGATAATAGATACTACTGTTTTACTAGTTTTGTCAGAGAAATCCTCCTTTGTACACGTCATATTAAAGTAAAATTGAGATGTATTATGCAAGGTAATCTGCCACATTTAACAAATAGCAGATAGACTGAACCCATAGGACAAGAAAAAAAACTGGAATACTTTCTCCACGCAATATTACACAGTGTTAAAAGAGCAAATTTACCTTAAAGTACATAAAACGTTGAACGACAAACATGAAACTTGGTACAGTTGGTTGGTTGAGCAAGCAAAAGCAGGTGTAAAGTAGCTTTTTGCCTTGAGTTTCTACTTCTTGGCATTTATACTTTGTTCTATCTAGTCTTCACCAGTATTCTGGAACTAGTTCAATACTACTACCTGTAAGACTGGGATAAACCGGTGGAATGAATAACTTGACAGCCACAGCTCACTGAAGATGAGATACTACTTTCCCTAATATTACTAATACTACAAAATGCTCCTAGTTCGACTCCTTTTTACTATTCTTGAAAGTAAAACTTGAATACGTACATAGATGTGATCTGATGTGTAAGTAAAGGGATGAAAAAAGTGGGTGGAAGGCACAGCGGAAGGAAAGCTGACGGACTGGAGTGAAAAAAAGTTTTAAAATCTCACTGCCTCCTATTAAACTACGCTTTTACACTGTTATACACACAGATGACATATATAGATACAACAAACTCGTATAGTAAAGCCAGCACATTTTTTTTCACATTGAGCATAGGTAACTAAAAGTTTCTTGTAGTCACGATCTTAAAATCCTACAATTCTTTTCTCTTTCTCTTTATTCTCCTCGCCTAACAAAAGATGAGAAACTAAGCTTATTGCATATTCCCATAAAAATACAAGGTATTTAGATAGAAAGATAGTTTGCACATAGTACAAGTAAAAAAATAGAAGTCGTTCTCGAATTCAGCTTTTAGATTTTGAATTGAGATGAGAATGAAGAAGGCATGTCCTTGCACTAATGGTAGAAAACCTTTCTAACAAGTTTTTGTCCTTATTTTTCCATCATTTTACACAAGACTAGACAAAGAGTGAATAAGGCACTCATCCTCCTGCGTATAAAATTTTATGATCGAATTCCATATTGTTTAAAAGAGGCAAGACCATGCAAATAGCACATCACATCACGAAAAGCCAAAAACTGAATCTCTACTGAAAGGAAGTAGTACGGGTAATCCTTGTAGCCTATGTAGAAGTCAGGAGTAGATTCAGAAATAGCTTCGTTGGGCTGGGATCTGGAATATTACATTATTTTACTATACAAAGTGTTATGATATTATAATATCACGTCATGCTACGAACTGTTACCACTATATACCCACACACCATTGTTACATTCTACTTTTATCATACTATTATTATTATTATGTATCATGGCTGATGGCATTGTCTTTTAGACTCTAGTTTCATGAACAAGCATATGAATAGCATTAGTTTGAGAACATGAAGTTCGAAAAGTGAGAATAGGAGGAAAAAGAGATAGAGTAGAAATGGTGTGTAAAGTAGTAGTTTTGCAAGTAGTTTGAAACCAGCAGGATGAAGGAAAGCAAGCAAGTATCAATCCACCCAAGTAGCATGTAATGTTCAGTGATGTGTATGCAAGCAAGAATGGAAAGGAAGTAAAAGAGAGAAAGTACAGGGCCAGAGTGTATATGAACCAGAGTATTCTAAGGAAAGGATCAAAAGATGACTAAGACTAGTTGGAAGTTGTAGTCGGACTGATAGGGCTTTCCTCTGGTATTACTTCGTATTGCTAAAGAAAGCAAAAAGGGAAAAAGAGTAACAAGGAAGAATCAAGGAAGGAACTTCATAGGAGGAAACGACTCTCGGCAGACACATAAAAATGATTGCAATTAACTACCGTTCTCCTTACACTATCTCATTAATTGGTTATGCGGCTTATGCAAGACTTCTTCTCTTATTTCTTTCTCTTCTTGGTTCATCTATCCATCTATGATCACAACCACCACCACCACTAGTGCCAAGGAACTTTATGGTCTTATATTTTAGTTTAAAATACCAGTAAGCACCATCATGCCATGCCATGCCACCAACCACTATCATCCATTTTTATACTCTCACACTCTCACTTTCTCTATCTCTTTCTCTTTATTCAAACCATATTTCAACTTTCTACTACCACGACTACTATATGCTTGAATACAAGTATAAGAATGCTGTGGAGCTTAATGTAATGAAATGAAATAAGGTGGGACAGAAAGGTATTAGATATTATTATATGGAGCTACTTCTCTATAATGTGTATTCTGGACTAGTTCTCTAGCTTTAAGAGTCTCTCCATCAGTTTTACTTTTCCTCAGGCATCCCTTGACGAACCATCAAGTGAGATTGCTTTCTTAATAACCACAATAATTCGTACAAGTTCTTATTAGCAAATAAAACTGTGCAGTTGGGGACAAAATAATTTACCTGACATACTCTAGCTCTTTCTCTTACTTTCACTTGCAAATACACACCCACTCCATTATAATCTTTGAAGCAACCGGTAGTAGAACTAGTTACTTGATATGAGTGAGCTGTTTAACACAAAGTGTTCACCTGATAGTAGTAGTAGTAGCACGTACAAGTTGGTAGTTATTAGTAGCAAAAGTACTAATGATCTATAGTTCCATACTGTATCTATAGAGAACTGTAATAATAAAGAATAAAGGAAGTGACTGGGCACGTTTGTATAATAACAAAGTACCAATTCTTATTACGCCAAATGAGCCTTTTCCTCCATGAAATGTCCATCTTCATTGCTTTGTGTAAATATTTCAGGAACAAGTTTGCATTTATAATGGCTTCTAGTTATTGTATCTAGCTTTTAACACAAACATACAAATATGCATATACATATATATATTCGACAAACTTCTTAAATCCTTACATATGTTGTATAACTATAAGAATGTCTACATTATGCGTAAATATTGTTTTAAGAGGTTTTGAAAACCACGTATAGAATCCTAATGGCTAAGTAACAATAATTATTAATAATTAATAGTTTAATTACAATAATGTAAAATATTTTGAAAATAATCAACGAGGAAAATTTGTTAGAGAGTTATCCTCTGACCAAAGAAAGATACAAGTATAATAAAACATCTAGTTATTTGTACAAAAATCTGGAGAAAGCAATTTCCCCTTACAAAGGTAGAAATAAAGCTATACACCATGAGATTAGAGTACTGTTACCCTGCTACTACCACAGCTCAGAACTACCGTCATCATAGTCATCAAGCAATAATACTATAATACTACTAAAAGAAGAACAAATTCATTACAAGAGAGACAAGGATGTAACAAGTTCGAATTAGCTCGATTGACTCTCTGCAAGGGTGATATAACTAATTAGTCTGCAATAGATTTTGCTCACTCATCTGTTGGACAGAAACAACTGTTCCGTGATGTGATGCTGTTGCTACTTTCAAACTGTACTACTAAACAAGACTACTAACGACTAACCATTACTACTTCTATGTCTAATACCTTTGTTTGGGAACATGTTATTCACTAAATCTGTTTTATTCTGCTGGTGGATGTCATGCTAGCTAAATCTATATCCTTTTGTACATATTTGTATCTACATTATAAAGTGCTTGTATAGCTTAGCATTGTTTGTATAGTAGCTAAGCAAGTAGATAATTTTGGTTGGTGAAAGTGAAAGTAAAATAAACAGGGAGTTGGGTCATGAGAAGAATTCTAATTTGAAGAAGAGACACAAGGCCCCAACATAAATACTGGATATGCATTGCTTTAAAGTTAAAGCTATTAAATATGTTATATTTATAAATGCCAGACATTTGTTAAGAGTTAGGGATTCAGTGTGTGTCCTATTTACTTGGCATATTGAATTTACTTTTTACGACCAGTTCTAACTTATGCATTATTATTATCATTATTTCATAACTTTGACTATAACTATATTTGATACAACTTGGACTTTTTACCTCCTAGTTATTTTAATAGTTACTGAGACGCAAGGAAACTCCATAATTAGCTTTTATGCTACAAATATTGTAAATAGATATTAAATGGTAATCATTTATCTCCAGTTTTATTCCCGTAATACAAAGAACATTTTCATTATTTTGAACAGTTAGCTTGGTGATCTAACATATTACCATAAGGCTTACCTATATCAAACAAATAGCTTTTCCGTATTATTCTCCATCCCATTGAAATCTTCTATTTCCTAACACAGAAGTCGAATTCTCAGAAAATATTCACATAATTTGTGAATTATATCTTTAAGCAAGCTAAGTATATAACTTATTCAGTAGAATTTTCTGAACAGACAGATTTCTTTTCTCGTAAAATTCGAGTAAATCTATCTACCTTTCGGTAGGTTATATGTGTTTCGTTTAAACGATTAATTGTCTCAGTTTGCAGCCTAAGTTTTGTAATAGTATGAAGGAAACTAATGTAAATGGATGATGAAAACATGAGAAGCAGATTACTACTTCCATGTCTAAATGAAACTGGTTTCCTTTTTATGACTAGAGAGAGAGAGAGAGGAATAATTTGTTCTGTTATTACTCATCTGCTTTCTCTACTCCTTTCTTCAGCTTTGCCCTTACAATGTGTATGTAATATAAGCTACCTTATATTGTTTATACCACACTAACTGTTAACCATTTCACGTACCCAACTGTCTAACCTAACCTAACTAACTTTCTCTACATTCATTTAACATTATTATAGTTTTTACTAAGTTTTGAGTCTAGGTAAGCCCTTATACATCCATCTAGGTAGAATGGACCTTTACACAGAGCACAACTTTTTTCTACGTGTAATATATATATTCAGTATAATATAATCATATATTAAATATTATATAAATAACATGTAACTAATAACGGAAAAGTGCTACTCCGTACTAAAACTTAAAACTGAGTGAGGAAGAAGAAGTTTAATTTCTCTATGTGATGATACTGCTTTCTTTATTTTACTTGTTTCTAGTTATTTCAAGACTAGTGAAGCTATCTTTAATGTATTCATAAGAGCAAACCACTTAGGAACCCTATGCATGCTTAGAGTACTACTGAGACTGTAACTGGTTTCTAAACTCTAAAGAGTAGATATCCATGTGTACCCTATCTAACTAAAATTCCTTGATTATACTCACTACTACTACTACTATACGCCAAGATTTTTTTCTCTCATTGAAAGAGTTAGTACAATGAGTAAAGAATAAATCCCAGACTTACTTCCATGTACCTAATTCTACCGTTGCGTTAAGCTCCTTTTATAATTCCAACTAAGCTCACTCTGATATGTTTTTTTATTCTTCCAGGTTATTTCTGGCAGATTACTGATCTTCATTTGGAACTGAACTACTCATCTTCTGGAAGCCGAGACAAAAGTAAGAAATGAATAACAACCCTAATTTATTCTCCTTTCTTCATTATAAACAGCAATATTCTAACTTTTAGTTTCAACTCTTTTTTTAAATGAATACTCTTCATTTTACTAATTGATCTACCTATACATACAAATATTACTACTTGAGTATAAGTCTTGTTACAAAAATAGCTTTGTACACTAAAGATAAGTACAAAGCTTCTTAGTGAAGATAAATCAGATGATGTACATTATGGAGGAAGTTACTGTGCTTGTAGATTGTTGGAGTTTCCAAGATAATAGATGTTAGCATGGAGAAAGCACCTGTCTCCTCTCGTCGTAAACATATCTCCTTTCTTTTACTCGTACTGTTTTCAAACCTACAATTACAGCAAGATAAGGGGTGTAAAAATGTAGGAAATAGTCAGGTAGATAGTAGATAGGACATATAGTAAGCATAGATGAATCTAAGGGTTTTCTTATTTATTACAAATGGGGTGAGTGAAGGATAGAAAAGAAATGAGTCCTAAGTGGTATATAGGGCTGTAAAAAGATGTTTATTTGCACTCGTTGAATAATTGGATGTTCGAAGAAAGAAACCTGTGTGAGTTTTTACTAATACTAGACTCACCAGACAAAATAGTCCAATCAGTTGCCTAAAAATACAATTCAAACTCCAAGCCAACCTTAACAACTGCCTGTTGTCCTGATATATAGAATACAAGGAAATTTTTACAAAAAAACTTTCTCCCATTTCTATTTATAAAAGAAAATGTAAGGATGAAGTTTAGAAGGATACAATTCACATTTATAAGTACTTTTAGTTAGCTGTTGAAATATAAAAGTAATACTACTTACATATTATAGAGAAAGCATACGTTATATAAAAAATCATTGTAGTATTGTTTTCTTTGAGAGAATAAAAAGAGTCTTGTTGTAAATTCTTGAATTTTATATGTGCTATCTTTGTGGTTAGGATGTTTTGAACCTCTCGACCGAAGAGGCAGACAGGGTCATAATAATAGATACACGACTACTGATTTTACTCACAACAGATAGATACAACACATAACTAGTTGCATCTACAACGTGTATTATATAAACTATAGAAGATGAAATATTATGTAAAAGTAATAGCGTAAAGGGTACACAACAATAAGAGAAAGTACATAGAGATAATTTAATACAGAATGTGTATATCTGCACACACCACAGTAATAAATATAGAGTGGTTACGCTATCAGTGTCGGCAGTAAAGATTTGTGTTTTTGGCAGTGTGCTGGCGTCAAAATGGTATACCGTTTCGATCTCCGGAAGGCCGTTATGGAAGCCATGGTTGCGATTCTCCATTCATTTTAGTTGAATCTGCCATAAAAGCAATGAAAAACGTCACCGGCAATGAGATCGAATTCATCCTGTGGACTGGGTATGTGTTGTTATCTTCCCCCCTCAAATGTCCTCTCTTTTGTCTTTGTAAAAACCTTTGTAAAAATGATGCTGTTTTTTGCGGATATCACACCAAATCCTTTACTCAGTTGGCTTGCTTTCTCTTTTGCTATTTTCTATTCTCAAACAGTTGAACTACTACCCTCTCTAATAATAGTATAGGGAGGCTTTTCCCGTTGGACAAACCAGGCAAGGCACACAAAGTCCCATTTTAAAGCTTAAGGCGTCTTATCTACGGATGTCATTAGAGCAGCTTTATTGAGCATTGTACAAGGGGCGCTCGAAAATTCTCTCACTTTTCACCACCACTTCCTTCCATCATCACCACCCATCCGCAAGCTTCTATTCATCCGTTCATTCGCCCTCATGGATGTTACCATCATCATCATCATTCCACCATGTTATTATTATTATCATTATCTCATCATGCGATGTGATGTAGTCAACTAGCAAGGATTGCACAATTGACTAGAAGTAACATTCATACCCTCAGATATTTAACTACACAAGACATATATATTGTGCTAAGTGTCATTATAATATTATTAGTGGAGAAACGCAACGGCTAAAACTTGCTCTTACTTTTACTTCTCCCTACAACTTGTAAACTATAAGTATTCGTAAGGCTTAAATCAAATCACTCATTGTCAGCACCGCATAAAAGCCTACGACTTATGATCATGCGGTTGAGAAATTTAGCCGTTTGTTCACTCTCTCTAATACTCTGTATTTGTATTTTACACTGGTATTATTTCTCGTTTCATGCATTATTTCCATACGTATTCAAAAGGAAAGCTAATACTTGTATAATTTATAGCTACATATTCATATATAAATATATAGATGTGATACAATAATATTCTAGACTAACTAATTACAAAGCACAGGGTTATGAAAATGAAAGAACGAAGCGTGAAACCATTTCACAAATTAGAACATTTGCATTATATATCTGGATGAAGCACACGTAATGCATAATCATTTAAGAGTCAATTAGTATTACGCTAGCATTAAATTTTATTCCTTGCACTATTACTACCCGTAGGTGTTTGGTCACTGTCTCTGTGCTAGGGATTGCGTCATAAAATTTTTTGTATAAAAACCATAATTTCTCAAATACTTGTGTTTTGTTTTTATCTAATTTTTTGTTTATTTTTGTACGAAACGGTGATCTATTCAGAGACGAGATTATGAAAAAATTGAAGAGAAAGTTTTTGTTTGGAAACCCAGCCTCGTATAAATGCTCAAGAAATTTTCAAGACGTTTGTACAAATCAGAGAGGCGAAGCTTTTCGAGCACCCCTCCTGTTCAATTCCTCTTACCTCCTGGAGCTTCACTTTTCAAAACAAGGTTGGCTTTCTTGTTTAGCAAAAGACATTACAACTGCGTTATCCATGATGAAATTGCGTGCTTTGTTTGTCCTCCTTGGCCAACTTTGTTGTAATATTTGCTCAAAAAAGCTAACACTCTTCGACTTTGTAGTAACTAAGGTAGTAAATATTGTTAAATCTGAGACCTAGAGTACCTCCATGAATTCAACCGCATTGTATACCAATATGGATGGTTTTTGTTGAATTTTCATCCAACTCTAACCCAATATGCTTTCTCTTATATTACATAAGATGTCTTCTTATCCACTACAAAACACATATTTGACCAAAAAATATTTCTCGTTCCGAATTTTCAAAGTTAAGCTTCGGTTAGGAGAAAATGTATAATATTATTTGTTTACTTTATACTTTTGTTTTTCTATAATGGAATTTCACCACTCCATTCCATAGCTTAAGCAATCAAAAGGAAACTGCCACAGTGGCCATTTTATGCTTGCTAAACTAAAACAGAAGCTAAAACATGGATGATACGTTTTTAGGGTAACGCATAACGACTGCTTTGATGATTAGTTTAATTTCTCTAAGGAACTTTCTCTGCTTTGTTGACTGATGCGAGATGATAGTGAGAAAATGTTTTTAAGAGTTCAGACCAAAGAACCAAAAATAACACATGTATCTTATTTCATATGCTAGGAATCTCTTGTTTTATAAAAACCTCTTAGATGCTACAACACAGAATTCAGAATTTATAAAGAGAAAGTTTTTCTCCAGTATAAATAGCCAGTTAGTTATGTTCAGCATCATCACCGAACATCAAAAAGCCTAAAGATTTAACAAGCCCCACGTAGTATACAGCTTTCATTCACTCACTCAGCTTTGAAATTCTATGTACACTTTGTTTTCTATTTCTTTATTACGCTTGAGAGCCTGATTTAAAGATGTCTAACTGGTTTCTATACCCATGCTGAGGAATCTGGTGATGATGGTGGGTTTTGCCTGCTAGTGACTAGGGCTTGAAAAACCCGTCTCTTTGACTAAGTTTTGTTTGTTTATTGAAGTAATTGCAAAATCCTGTTCCTTTATCTTCAGCTGAAACCACGGCTTAAAAAGCGTATAAGTTGGAAAAGATATATTACATTATTACTTAACTTTACCTTCATGATGATATGATTGTGTATGAGTGTATGTTTTATGTTTTATGTATGAGAAATGTTAAAGCAGACCAAACATGCCTATACTTATGTGATACACTTATGATGCAAATGGACAAGTGAGGTTAAACAATGTGTGTTTGTATTTTACAGTGATTCAATCTCCCATACGACGTTTCACGATGAAAGCATAAAGGAAGACACGGTGTATTCCGTTCTTCAGAATATCACATCCCTTTTAGAAATGCAATTTCCTTTTTCAAATATTTACCCAGTCTTGGGAAACATGGATTGGTACCCGAAAAGTAGAATGACATCCAGTGCGGGTTATGCAGAATTTCACAATAGACTCAAACTGTATGGTCAGCTGTGGTCAAAATGGGTGCCGCCTGAATCCCTTGGAACCTTTGAAAAAGGTAAGCATTAAATTTCATGACATCCATCTCTACCACACTTCTATTATAGTACAAAGTGTGTAGCATTATACACAAGCTACATCAAACTTAGTCATTCCTCCATAATCCCAAGAGACCTAAACAAACCAAGTGAACCGTTCATTTTAACAAGTCCAACTTTCTTCATTTTGCATTACCATATAGGATCTTGTGAAGAAATCATAGAATCCTTTTTGCACATTTTTTATAAGAAAGAATAAATTGAATTCATCGAATGAATGGAAATGAAACTTATGGGAGGAGTTGGGTGTGACTAGACAAATAAAAAATAAATACTTGAGTACGTGTTTTACTCATTTTTTATGTCCATATTAGGTGGCTACTATTCTATTGTAGAGAAGAATAGGAAAACTCGGCTTCTCATATTGAACACGAGTTTATATGAGAGGAGACAATGGATCGGTGCGAATGAAGAAGACCCTGCTGGGCAATTTTTCTGGTTGCATGAAAAACTTAAAGAAGCCAAATCAAAAGGTGATACAGTCTTTATTATTGGACATGTTCCACCTGGAAAAATGGAAAGATATATGAGCAGTCGTTTTGGGCATCATGCGTATCAAGACCAGTTCAATAAAAGGTGGGTAATCGGTAATCACTAGTCTTAATAAGCTTCTATTGTGTATGCTATATTATTTCCACATTGAATACATTTTCATTCAAATTATGATTTTATAAGGACTTCCCGATAATAAGTATTTCATGGGTGGTATACCCATAACCATTTATAACCTTTTTTTCCTAAATTCTTTCTTATATATGCTTTGTAAAAAATTTGCCAAAACTACCTAAATCCAACTAACTCTAACTACATACCATTCATAATCTACATGTGAAAATTATAAAATGACCACAATACGGTTAAAGCATCAAAGCATGTAGACCACGAATATTAAAAATATTGATTGTGATATTAATTGGGGATTCATTTATCTATTTGATTGATTAGTTGTTGGCAAAAGACAGTTTTTAACTTGGACAAAGGTGGAATAATGAGAAGTGCAAAGCACAAGTAGGAGTGGAATAGGATGAGTGAAAGCTTACATGGAGTTATGGAGCCATTTAATTTAAGTGGTTCTCACTGTCTATAAGTGAATGAAGGCGTGTAGCGAAACTCTTACAAGGAGACAAGAGAGACCAAAAGGAAGGAAAAACCACACTCTAGTATATAATGCTGTCACCCATATTAACTTTCTCTTGTCCTGTGGTCAAAATAACGATAGGGTGGTTTAAGATTATGAAAAGCCAACTAGTAAACACGTGCGACACTAGAGAGTCAATACAACAAATATTGCACACGGTCATGTCAAGCTAATACAAGCGGTCTTGTGCATCTCTCGAATTATCCTATTATTTTATGCTTCAGAAGGTTATATATTTCATGTAATGTATACTCAACCACATACAATATTGTCCTATTGTAATAGTGGTGAACTGTTGGTAAAGGAAATGTTGTAATGGACAGTTAGATGATATACCAAATGCATTGTGGACGATGGGATGGGATAATAAAGGATTATACATGTAAAATAGACTTGACGACACAATATATAAACTATAAAGTGTGTATGCATGTATCCCTAGGATTTTGAGTGTATCTTTTAAAAGTTTCTAATATTAAAGAGAAAGAGCAAGAGAGAAAACAGGAGGTACGCCCTTCCATCACATCGCTTTGTTATAATCCCATGGGGCTCAATCCGACAGGGAAAATGAATGCGCATTGTCAACTGAGCTATCCCTCTGGCTGGGGTTCAAATGGACAATTCGACTTCACTTTAAATGCAAATAACCCTTAATTACTTAGTTCATTTGGACATAGGGGCAATTCCAAATTGCCAATTAAATCCTAGGAATTTACCCTTTCCTTGCCTTGAAATATTATTGCAAAGTAAACAACTTCTCATTCAACTGTTGATGCCTTCTTTTTGCTTATTGATAATTGTATACAGGAATCATTGCCACTAACTCCCAAGTCTGTATTTCGACTTTAATAATATACTTCATAAATGAAATATATGTAAGGATATCTTATAACCCCGTAATGAGAAGATTACGCATCTTAAGTTTTATTAAGAATGCTTGGCTTGGTTGTAAAAAAGGATTAAAGTCAAGTGTCTGACTTTCTCCTTGTTGTTTCAGGTACTTGAAGCTGGTTCGAGATTATCACAGCGTGATCGCCGGGCAATTCTTCGGCCACTTTCACTCAGATTCTTTCCGAATTTTTTATGAAAAAATGGGTATGATGTTGTTATAAAGTATCTATAATCGTTCAAAATTATTTATCACATAGCATAAGCTTCTCTCATCTATTTTATTTATGTAAAAAGTTCGGTAATCACGATAGAGTGTTTTGTTCAATTTAGAGTTTTAGCCTCATGAAGCATATGGAGGGAGGAATAGAGCACTATAAAATTGTTCAAAGCACCGTAAAAAATTACATCATTACGTTATTACAGGCATATACGATTCGGACCGCACATATTTATTGTTCATGTCTCGCGTCATTGAACTCAACTGAGAAGGAAAATAGCCTTTAGAGACATGAAGAAGTACAATACGGGCTTCAGTTTAGGTTGACCATTATTTATGCCCATATATATGTCTAATGGCTATCATAATGTAGAAGCGCAAGTGACATATAAAATATAACAAGGACTAACCAGTAGACAAAACAATTTTAATCGATTTCGCAAACATAAGGTAATTTAGTGCCACTGCCTAAAGCAATGGAAAAGATATTATCGTATTCGTTCGAACTAAACCATTGTGCTATTATTGTATGAGAAAAGAGAGTGAAAGTAAAGGAAGGATAGAGTACTAATGATGTGTTTAGAAGTCTGTTTGTCATGTCATGAGAGATGATGATGACGGAATGATATGAAATGAGATATAGAGTAGAGAGTGCGAAAGATCGAATCCCAGATAGCAATTAACAGCTTGTAAAAGCAACTCTATGTTACAGCTATTCTTGTAGAGAAGAAGATGAGTTGAAAGAGTGTTGCCTGGAGAATGTGAGTAAAAGCCGGTATATATATGCCTACATGGTGAAAGCAGTAAACCACATGAATTACATCCGTCTTGGATCCCTATGGAAAGCTTTTACTTACAGTGTGGCGAAAAATTAAGGGTAGACTAGCTAGTAGAAAGGAAAGGAAATGCAGACAAGTATGGGGCCTTTTCACGAGAGTAGGTTCATATCCTTCATGAAATCTCCGGAAATGGTGCTCCTACGTGAATAGACGTACTAAAGGCATTGGGAAAAATGAGACTTGGGACAGATTGCTCAAACATTTTATACTCTTAAAGTAGATATGGGATTTCCAATCTTTTAGACTTTCAGGAATAAAAAAAAATAAAACTTGGCCTGTTTCAGAGATTTTTTTTCATTTCATAACACGTTAAAAATCATGGCATGTTTTTGCTTTGGCAGACAAAACCAAAGGGAAATTCCTGGAGAGGAATCCAATCTCGTACCTGTTCTTGGCCCCTGCCGTCAGCCCGAGAAAGTCCATACTGGGAGATGAGATTGGCCCAAATAACCCGGGGATCCGTCTCTATCAATACAATACCTCATCGGGACAAATTTATGATTACACTCAGTATTATCTTAATCTCACCGAAGCAAATGAAAAAGAAAGGGCTGATTGGAAAATCCTATACAACTTAACTAGTTACTACCGTCTTAAAAACGTTTCAGCAGATTCCTTAAGTGACCTCGCTTTTTCATTCCTCAAGGATAGTGGGATGGAACTTTTTGACAAGTAATTTATTGCCTTACCATTTGATTTTCTACTTCACTGGTTATTTAGTAACATTTTTTCCCAATGTGGAATAAAAAAGGAAGACAAAAAAATGTGTTTTTCTGAATCTTATTTTTACAGGTATTACTTCGCGAACTCGGTGGGGTATGAAGATCCCAAATCTTGTGCTACCCTCTGTCGAAGGACCCATTTCTGTGTCATAACTAATGTAGACTATCAAGATTACGAGAGATGCATCCAAACAGTATTTGGTTCAGCAGGGCCTGCAAATGTTTTAGATGTAGCAACCATAGTAGCAACCTCATGTATTCTGTATTTGTCTGTTGTAATCAATTGGGTGACGTCTATTAATTTGTCTATGTAGAAGATACCACTCTTCAATAAATGTTCTCTCTTCTAATTATATCTAGTTCAGTTTTAGGGGAAAATGCTATTGTCTAGCAAAATACAGAGTGGATAACCCAAATGCCCTCCATGTCTCATCTCCATTATGGATGAATGAATGAATGAGTATGTATAGTGCTGAACCTTTTATACCGTGACAAGAAACTAATCCGTACCAGAAAAGACAGTTTCGCACTCAAATTAACAAATAGGTATCCCATACTCAAGTGATATTGATTGTTGTTAATGTACTGACGATGATGATGATGATAAATGCAAAA
>JAQGAA010000011.1:0-50516 GCA_034696425.1 Isotoma viridis
GAATCTGAAGCTGATCGTTTAAATCATTAAATTTTACGTTCTAAAGTGAATGAGTCAGATATTTTAAACGATTTAAAGATAAAGTAACAGCGACGAAGTGGGTTTACTTCGAATCAGTAAATTGTTTACGTAAGATTTGAGATCACTTACATTTTCTAAAAACTCCACTCTCGGTCAATTGCTTCGTCTAATAACCCGACGACAGATACTTCGCAGTCTTCTTGCCATTTGCGATTCGCAAATGTGGCAGAAATAGTACTGATATATTTTACAATATAAAGAAGCAGGTAAACGATGAACCTTCGTTACATCAATAATTGTCAGAGATTCATTCATAAACCTGTTTCACAGTTGAAAAGCAGGGTAAACTCATTCAATTTAACGAGTTTCCTTATTGCTTCCTGACAAAATGGATGTCTTACACTACTTACTCGCAGTTTATGCTCAAAATATCTGAAAACAAATTTGAATAAACAAAATCAGATTAATACGTATTATTAGAGCTAGAGTTTGAGCATTTGACAGAGTCTGGTAACTGTAGCATTCATTAGCATGCACGAACAAGAAAAATCGATAACTTCTGTAAAGCAAAAACGAATACGGTAATTAAGAGGTTAAGAATTAATCAATTTTTGCTCTAGAAATACTGTAGTAACAATATTTGCAGTTTATACTTTGCAAAAAAACATGCAAAATGGGCAATCTCTTTAGATTAATCGTAAGATCAATTGAATAAAAACAAGGTCCTAACTTATTGATTTGAATTGTTTTTGGACTTTGTGTACTCACCTATGAAAAGATCGACGGCTTATTTATAAAATTTTTATTATCACTCGATAAAAATATTACTTAACTAGTCCAGCTACTTAAAAAAATAAGTAGCAAAAGTCATTTGTCATTTACAAAAAACTTTATAAAAATAAATTCAAGTCAGAGTGCTTTTAAAATAAATGAAAAATTACGTCTCAACCTCTCGGCATGTTCGGTCATTTAATCTTTTTAAACTTCAGGTGAAATTGCATATAATATTATAGCCCCATAAAATTTACAATTTTGCCACTACACAAACAAAACTACCACTTGTGTCAGCAAATTTACCGTGAATCTAATCCAGATCGTAATGCAATAAAATAGACCTCCCGTATTTCAGACTCGCAAAAGAACGATAGCGACACGTAAACCTGTTGGGCAATCATTTTTACTTTTCAAGACATTAAAGAACAATAGGGTTATATGACATTACATTATATACCTACATGTCTACCTTGCTTAAGCCAAAGTATCAGATTACTCTAAAGCCTAACCGTATGAATATGATACACTTGTCGTTCTAATAGTAAAGGTTTATCTACCTTTCAGTTCTCAACACCTCAAAGCAGGTTATCATTAAACTTATCACAACTCTTATCCTTACAATATATCTTCAATTTTATTTAACAAACCTTTTGTACCTAATTGCTTCTGGGCATCGTGTACAAGTTTTTAAAACAATGCATAATATTGTTATTGTTAACTCATGAGCTGATTATTTGCAGTAGAATCAAAACAAAAAAATGAATGCATTCGCAAATTATTTCAAACGAATTTTAACAAACATCATCTCACATTTAATATTCATGATGTCACACCTATATAGTCATTTATTAATTGACAAGAAACAATCTCTGCTCATTGATAAAGTAAAAAAAACAGTTTATTCATATGTGAATGAAACTAAATGGATCTAGTTTGTACTCTGACTCTGACTAGCTGCTCAGTTTTATTAATGATTGGACAACGAAGAAGAAAGAAGGTTAATTGTTTTAATTTATGAGGACCAGGTGTTTTTATTACGTGAAGAAAGATAAGTAATGAGAGCCATAAATCTTTAAAATAAATAATTGAGCTGTACATGCATCTCTCTCAACAAACTCAAATCTATTAGTTAGTTATTCATATTTGCATTATATAGCAATGGCATATATTATACGAATACTACTGTGGGTTGGGTGCAATTTGCAATTTTTTTTATTCTTGTATACTGTTACTACTATACAGAATAGTCCATGCTAGTTATAATTTTCAAGTTTACAACACTTCACTTGAGCACAATTACAAGTTTTCTAATGTTCAAAGAGATTCTAATTACTCGGTAAAATAGTAAATAACTTTACCTTGTGATTCTTGAACAGTCGTAAAGAATGCCATTATTATGATGCAAGAAAGATTAGGCATTAACCATTTAAATATCTTTAATTGGCAAAAGTCGTAAATAAAGTGAGTTCGTGTTGTTTCAAATCTTGTTGAGATTTTAAATACCACATTTGTATATGAGATGAGACTAGCCCACACACATTTTCATTATTATAAACTTAACACTGGTTTTAAGGGTTTGCCTTTGTATACACAGAACATCCGTGTTGGTACTTTTTACTCATTATGTTATCTTCGTATATTATCATGGACCAGGATAGTTTTTAGGAATTAGAGCGATAAGTAGGAGTAAGTAGTTTATAATATACCTGACAATAAGTAAAGTGTATCCCGTGGGATCACATTATTATATGAAATCATCGGCTTTTAATGAGTAAGTGAGGAAAGTGGTGATAGAGATAAGAGAAAGGAAATAAAGATAAGAGCTACAGCCTTCCGTACTTATGGACTTACATCACCCAATACTTATGACTTGGCTAAAAAAAACTCTACGTTTAAAAATGAATTTAGGTGAGCAAATGCAGTTGCAGACTGTTTATGTCGTAGTTGATGATATCTATTCAAAGATAATGCATTGTAAAAAGTCCTTCGATTTTATTTTCAATAAATTCAAAATATTGAAGCTCTTTAAACTGTCTGTTTGATTTGCCTTTCTCACTTATCTGATTTTATAAATTGAAGAAAACTAATTAAATTATTTAAAATTTCATACAACTATTTGAAAAGCAACTTTTAAAAAGCTAACAGAACCTTCCAGAGTCATAAGCCTTATATGCTATAAGTTTCCGACCTTCGACACCTTGACTTTGCAAGTAGTTGTGGTGTCAAGATGACATCTGACAACAAGACAAGTCCTTTAAACTACTAAAGAGTGCAGATCAGTTTATTACCAAAAAAGACACACGTAGTAGGTAGATTACTGATCCTAGAGGTAAATCCAAGTAAAAGCAAAGATATCTACTGACTCTTACCTGAATGACAATGACCTAGCTGTCCCCATGAAAAGAATCCAATTATCATCATCATCCTCATCGTCAAGCATATTTTACAAAATATGCTTACACTCGGTTAGTATTGTGTTTAAGAAATGATATCCATGAGAGGGAAAGATACCACCGTGAGAATGTTAAAGCTGCTGACAACATTGTCAGTAGTAAATCTTTAAAAGTCCTGTTGGACCCCATTTAGTATCTCTCTTGGGTCATCCATTTATTCCGCAATAAAAGAGGAACTGACTTCAACATCCATTCTTAGAAGCTATTGTTGTCTTCTTTTGAAACTTTAAGTTGTCTTTGAACTTGAGAAAAAAATTCTTTGTAAAATCAACTAAAATGAAAATGAAATGAAAGCAAACTCATAAAAATGGCTTTTGAACATGAGAAGTTTAGTTCCATCACAGTCCATTACGATTACAAAGCGTATTTTTTGTAAATGTTAGAGTATATTATAGTCAAGTTGTCTTAGGTTCTCGGGGGACAGATCATTACTTACTATTAACTAGAAATGTTGTACTTATACATAGTTTATTTTATTTCCCATTATTCTCAGGGATGTAGGAGAACATCTTTGTGTGTGTTTTACAATTGTTGGAGGAGATTTATTGGTCATCAATCAATTTTGATAGGGGGTTGTGGAAAGAGTCTTAGTAGGGAACACTGATTGAGTGAAAGGGTTAGAGTTCAGGTTGAGCTTTAAACTCAAAATCTGAATGATTGATTAGCTCTATATGCTTAAGACTTATGCAAATATTGTTGTAATAGTAATAAGGTATAATGAGATTTGATATATTTGCCTTGGTTCAATCAACAAATTAAAATTGGATTACGGTTTAATTAATACTGTAGTAAATTATGACTCCAATTTTGTCAATATAGAAGTCCTTTTTTATTCTGACTGCACTTTTTTTAATTTTGTTCCTGCAAAAAATGCAGGTATATTTTCAAAACTGGACTATATACAAGAATAACATTTTATTTAGTTATCTGTCAACTCAAGAGGTGTAATTTTTTTACTCTAAAAATCACTCGAATTCTATTGTAAGATCATTTTTTGTCAAAAAAATCTTATCACAATGTGTAGTAGTATAAACGAATAAAGAAAAGAAAAGCTATCTATTTTTTTCATAAATTTTCCCAGAAGTCAATATAAATGAAGGTGTAAAGCAAATGACTTGCATCACTCTCGAAGATCTAAAAGTCAACTATGAATGAATATAATTTTGAAAAGGTTTTTATCTTTTAAGTTGATATAAGTTGTAAATAAAATCTTTGAAGAGACCATTTGTAATCGTAGTAATAATAATAATGTAGACAAGCCAAAGTACAAATCTATTCTTCGTTACATTTGGTGAGATAGAGCATGACCTAATCCATCATTTTGAGGCTTCTTTATAACCATGTCATCAAGCAGTGTCAACGTTTGTGGTGTGCACTACAGGGGGCATCTATTGTTATACTTTGTGTCATCTCATTATTATTGTCTTCTTTCTCCGGATATTATGTAATGTCTTTATTTCTTCTTTTCAACTATTTTTTGTACTCAACTTCCCGTGAATAGCCTCTCACTCTATGATATTATTTTTTTGTTTTTTAGCCTAGAATCTCTTTCCTATGTCATAGGGATAAGATGATAGCTCAATAAAAATTAGGTTGGAAAAGGTATCATCACTAATCTTAAGTCCTGAAGAATTGTTGAGTAAATCAGGGGAAGATATATGTAAATAGTAGTATATATAATTTAAAAGCGAATTATCTCAAGTCAGACGCACGCTAGTAATAAAATAAAACAGTATTATTATTATGCTTGTATAATTTAGTTTAAAATTCGATTTAAAACCATCAATTAGTTTTTAAGATTTAAAACCAAAAAATATCTCAAAATAAAAGAAAGTAATCTTAAACTTGAAGCAGTTTAAAAATTAAAGCATGATGGTAAGATTCGTTAAATTTATATCACATAACTCACAAAGCTAGTAACCAGATTCAAGCACCTGTGGATTGTTACCTTTTGACACTCCAATTTAATATCTCCCTTTCATGTCAATTTAAGTATTATTTACAACAACATAGTTGAAAAGGAGCCAAATAAAGTAAGATTGAATTTGTTTAAAAATCTCGTTTCATTTCCTTCATTTAATTTTATTGCATATAATTCTATCATCTTGAATAATAGAAATAAATTGAAAATTCCATTTGCCAAATAAACTTTGTATTTAGAGAGATGTCATTCACTATACTTAACTATTTAGTAGTATATTACGAGTCGTTTAACGTCAAATTTAGGTAATATGATACAATGTATGCGTATTGTATCAAAACTGGTTTTAAAATAAAAATCATTCATAAGTAAAATCAAAGTCAAGTGTAATATTCATCAAGATGACAATTACATGCATTATCAGCTACTTACAACATATATTTCGTGATCACAGGGTAATTTGTTACTGACTTAAAAATAATGTTTATTAAATTCTTTAACTTTTTGAATCTTTTAGATACAAGGGAAACAGCATATGTTCATGCTATCACAGCAGCTGGAGTGACCTTTGCTGTGACCCAAGCCTGTAGTTCTGGTCAAGTCCAAGATTGCCCTTGTGACCGTACATTATCTGGTAAGATTGGAAATTTCTCTTTTTGAACTCATTTTTATGTGAACACATATATAGCTCTTATAAAATACAAATACACCTATATATACATATATATGTCTCAATTTTATCTAACTGAGATTCTTACTGTTAGTCCCTGTACACAGATTCAATTTAAATCCAATAATAAATTACCCAATCCAATATCCAAGGTGAAGAAATGCCTCTAAAAATTCCAAACTCATGATTTTCTCACGGATAGGAAAGTATTTTTCATGAAGAAATTCCAATGTAAAAGGCTTCACCGTTTTTTAACATCGTAGAGGCTCCAAGAGTCTTCATGTTGTTGTCACCAAGTTGTTTCTTTTAACTCGTTTTTTCTTCAACTTGAGTCTATGACTGTAGTGCATACTGTACTCTTGTATTATTATCATCATCTCATATATGATATTAAACAACCATAGGGAAGATTCATCTAAGAGATGAGATGTGATCTTTGTTGATTTTAAATGCAGTAGGGTAATCAAGTATAATTTTTATTTGTAGGGAAATCAACGGATGGGACATGGGAGTGGGGTGGCTGTGGAGACAACGTCCACATTGGCTACGAGAGATCAAAAGATATCCTGGACATCAAATTTCGTCGACGAAGTGATATCAGGAGCCTCATGTTGCTGCATAACAACGAAGCTGGTCGATTGGTATGTCTATCTAAGTTACTCCTGTGTATTTTCTAAAATGCTCAGAATATAGGACTTTCTTTACTTATAGATAGATTACATTGTAGTAGTTGAAGCGGTTCTAGAAATAGTAGTATAAATGTCAGATAAACTACTAAAACGGCGACTGATTGTGTAACTCTTATCATACTTCGAACATGATAAATAGACTTCTGAATGATCAAATTCATTAGCATAAGTGCCGTAATATGTCATTTGATCTGATGAAAGACAAGATACATTTGTCTTGTCTTGTCGCCACTTACCTTTGAATCAAATCAATTGGACAATCGATAGATTTCCGTTACTACAATGAGCACTTGCATTTTCTTATACTTTTAAACATAGATATATTTTAAAATAGTTGTTTTTGGTGTATAAATAGACATGAATTATTATTAGAAATGATTTTTCATTGTATAATGTTATGTTTTTTTTGTAATAATTCCAGGCCGTGAAAAGTCACATGAAGCTTGTATGCAAATGCCATGGGCTATCAGGATCCTGTTCACTGAAGACATGTTGGCAAAAAGTTCCGTCATTTCGAGAACTAGGAGAAATTTTGAAAATGAAATTTGATGGAGCATCCAAAGTAATTCCAGGGAATGATGGAAAATCCCTGATTCCAGCTGTGGCCACGATAAAGCCACCAGAGAAGGAAGATCTAATCTATTTCGATGAATCTCAAGATTTTTGTTCTACCAACAAGAAAACCGGCTCCTTGGGCACCCAAGGTAGACTGTGTAATGCCACTTCGGATGGAGTAGATGGTTGTGACCTCCTCTGCTGTGGAAGGGGTTATCATCGTCGTACTGTAAAAGTTAAAGAGTTTTGTAGATGTAAATTTCAATGGTGCTGTGATGTCTCTTGTGACACTTGCACTTATAAGAAAGTCATTTCTACTTGTAGATAATCAACTTAGAGACTTTTTAGCAATTTAGATTATTAGTAAAATACCAAACTGTATGTTTTAAATGTATAAAATATTTTATATTTACTATTATTTATAGACGTTTTCTGTCTTGTTTTTATTTTGTATTTTATCTTATTTATTTTATTAACAAATTTTCAAACTTCTTGTTGCACTACTAAATGCCTTTCATCTGTATAAAACGTGTTTTAATGATTATATAGCTTTTTGTAACTTTTAGGACAAGCGTATTATTAATTTTAAGGATAATCGCATTTTGATAAATTAGGGTAGGATGACATTTTTAGAGCATTTTGTAGAATTCCTAAGTGCCAAAGTATATGACTTTTTAAGTAACTCATGTAACTCACTCTTGTACATATGTGTATTTGTAATTCCTTTGATAACTTCGCAGCTTTATGTTCTTTTTTGTCGTGAATTAACAAGTATATAACTTAGCATAGCTAAAAAACCTATCCTGGATGTTTTAAATTGTAAACTTGAACAAATTGTATAAAAATGCCCAGCTTTTATAATAATTAAACAACTGATAATAATTAAGCAATGTCACCAAATGCAAATAAAGTATACATTTTTTAACTTACCTTTAAATTAATTTTTGAAGAAATTGTTTTTATTTTTATTTAAAAGGACAACCACCCTCCATATTTATCTTAACATTTAATGATTTCTCTCAATGAGATAATAAAGGCCGAGTTTTACTCACAATGTAAAAGAAATGATACATGCGGGTAATCATTTACACTTATTTAAATGTGGCTAAACTTGTCAATACATTTGTCAAAACAAACTTTCACTCATTCATAATCAGTAAGACATTAAGACATAGAACAAAGCCCATTCATTTATCCCTTGAGCAGTACCCTCTCCTGCACGTTCCGTGAAGTCTAGCTCAATCTCATTCCCTAAATTAAGTCTTACATTTAAATGCAAGTTTCAAAGTTGCATAGACTCTGAAAATGGACATAATAAGGAACCAAGAAGACAAGTCTTACAAAAAGGCATTCATAATGTTCCAAGTTAAACAGTTGTTTCTGTTCAAGTTGTTTACATTGTACTTTGCAAACGAGGCTTGTTGACGATTTATTTTCTAAAAAAATTATTATTTACATTAGTAAGATGAGTGGATTCGTATAATGAAAGGACAAGCTCATTCATCTCTCTTGAGTTGAGACTTCAAGTGGCTCTTTCCTTTAAGACCGATGACAAGTGCTTTAACATTTGTTTGTTGATTGTTAGCGATCCACAACAAAAAAGTGAAGTCACTTTAAGTATGTTTAATCAACAGTAAATCAAATTGCTGTATTCCTTTTGTTTGCTTAATTTAATATCCCTGTGGTTTTACATTATTCCATCCTTCCTTGGTCAAATAGTATTAAAAGTCACTGCAATATTGTTTTAGTGTCAGTCCTTATTATTTTTAACATTTTTTTTTAACTTACCTTTTCTTGGTTACACAGTAAGAAGTTGCTCTGATGTAATGAAGCGCGAGAGTTGGAAAATTAAGATAGATAAAATTTAAAATCAAGAAACGTGAACACACTTTTTCTGAAAGAAATGAGACCTCCCTGAGAAGATAGGAATCTCTCGTGAAGTTAAGAGCCCGAAAATGAGACATTTAATTAGCTGAACTGTCAGCCAGTCTTAAATGGAAAGGGGGTCTTTTTAGTTATATAATATCATACTTTTTGACTTTTAAGGAATCTTTCATCTGTGAACATTAAGGAACTTTGGTGAAAGGACATTTTTATAAGAGTGAGATACGATATACGATCCTTGCCTTTTTTCATGATTTTTTTCTTTAACCAATTGGTCTTAAAAGGTCTAAAATTTATTATCAGATACAAATGGCTGTTGAAAAGCGAACACGGATATGATGGTAAATTGTCAACCAAAGTGGACAAGGTGCTTACAACTGTGACAACAATGGATAGGAAGCAGTAAATTATTGACATTTGGTGGGTATCTGTATTTCTGGATATGGGAGTTAAAATTTTAAAGTCAGTCAGGAGGTAAATAGTGAAAATGAAGTGAGTTCATGGTACATGTGGTCCTCAGACTTGTCCTTTTATGTCGAATATGGCAAGGAATTGGTGTACCATAAGTGCAGCATGTACTAACTAGGTCTCTGTGACATTACTTCTGGCAATTTCATGACAAAGCTTCTTTTTAAATAAGAATTTAGTACAAATCTTTTAAGTTAGAAGTTTAGAGAATTTGGTGATGGTGAATATTCAGTTACATCAACAATGTATTAGTCGGCAAAGCACGCTATATGCATTTTCATCGTGAGTCACATTATTTATTTTGTTGTGATTTTATTTATGCTAAACCTAAATGTTGTTTTGTAAAAAATGAATGATCTAACGAAGTTGATGACTTGATAATAATAATGATGATGATGATATTTAGTGATGATGAAGGTGATCAGTGGTCGGTCTTGGTCGGTGCAAAATGGGAGGTCTGTGGATGGACAGACTGGACAAGTCAAGGTACAAATGTAAAGTTTAAAGATATAACCTCCTCCTGATTTCCTGCAGAGATGATGAGTTATTATGGACTCCCCTTACTGACCACAGGAGGTCAAATTTTACGTACCCCTAACTGCCAAACCAAAATCAAAACCAAAACCTATAGGTATGATTTCTTAGTTCCCATATATATTTATAAATATGTTAGCTCAAATCATAATATAGCTGTCGTATTCTTTCCATGTCATCCTACTTTTACCCGAAACATCTTTTATAATCAGTTTACGAAGGTTTTACTTTCGTTCTTATTTGGAAGTTCAGTTTTGTCAATCTTCTACATAAATAACTACTCAGTAGCCATTTGGAAGGCCAAATATAAAAATATTAGATATTCTTATAATACACACCTTTGAATTTGAAAGTTTCTTCAATGACTTTGGTAAAATTGGAGCAAAAAGAAAATGATACCCTACTCCATTAAATAAGACTATATTTTTTAAAGCCAAAATGAAAAGACAAATGACATCCTAGTTCTACCTCACTTTCACTTACCGCAACATTTTTCAGCCTGAAAACCTAATTAATATTTTTAATTTTTAAATGAATAGTTAAATACATATAGGTCGATTTTAAAGCAACACGATAAAATACCTAATTATTGCTATATATTGAATGAGCTCTGTATAGAAATACAAAACCATCAAAGTATAAAAAAGACAAATAGCAAGATGAAAAGAAAATGTTTTAAATAAAAGTCTGTGGTGTGGCCTCCCTGGGGTCTGAAAGAACATTATCATTAGCGGAGGAAGGTTAGCGAAAAATTTGACAATTGTCATAAAAAGCAGCTCTTAAAATTTTTTAACCCATAAAATTGGACTAAAAATTGGTACATGTAAAATAAAACATATGGAAAAGTAAAGTTTAAATTTTTAACGACTGACAGCCTATTACACTTCTGAATAGAATTGGGGGTGCACACAAAATCGTAAAAGGTTGCAATAATACTCACTTTGAATAGACATTAAAAAGTAATCATTTCGTTATGGCTCTTCCTTAATTATACACCCTGCTGCGGCTAAAACGTAAAAAGCAATAATATATTTATCATCATCATAATCTACGAGCACCACTCTACTGTATCTTTGAGTCTCTATATGGTACCTCCGATATTAATACCTCCAATCTTACCTGAAGCCATAAAGCTTGCTACTTACACTACCAGTAGCAAAGTGTTTTTGTCAGCTTATCAACAGTAATGTAAAAAAAATGTTTTTGTCTTCAAATTCAATATTTTATAAACTGCTCGATTTGCACTAAAAATTGTCAACGGTACATATGAATGAATAAAATCAGGTATTTAATATGCTCAATTTCATGATGATTCATAATTACTATAGATTTTAACTCGAGGATGTACATTGAAACAAACCATGGTATGATAAGACCAATGTCTTTATGCAATTTGCCCATACAAATTTATACAATGTGTTTGTTTAAAAAGCTTTTGATGAATAAAGACGATTTATGAGCCTTCATATAGGTTTTCTATAAAAACCACCAAAAATAACCGACGGGCTTACAATAATTAGTCTGTCGTTTTCAACATCACGAAGACTACAACTGGAAATTTTAAAAATAACTGTGTAACCATAATATATTGTCAATCAATAGCTAAATTCCTTATACAATTTTTTTAAAAACTGATGATGCTTGCGAAAAGATGCCAAACAAGTTTTATAAAATACTCATAAGATGCAAAATCAAAAATACTTGCAGCAATAGAAATGTTATTGATTGCACTTAAGATATCCCGATTTTTGATTTCATACGAGAAAGCATTTTCAGCATAAATTACCAAATCTAGTATTATTACTGAAGATGAATTCGGCTGATGCGATTACATATTGCATTATAATAGTAACCTCGTGAAAGTCTTCTTTCTTGAAAGAAACATGACAATACCAAATCGATCATAAAACTACAAGTTTCCTTCCAACCTTATTCACAAATGCTCGAGAAGATTGAATTTGAAACACTAACCCCATCAAATTTTCTTACATTCCATCTTTTGATTTTTATTAATGATAGTTAATTCAACAGTCATGATCAAATTGATAAAAAAATGTGTTATATATTTCAATATATTAATCGTCCTCCCGCAATGCAATGTACTTGTAGTAGTGAGAGCAGTCGAATTGTGTTACACATAAGTACACTATAGTTATTAGTAGTTCCTGTAGTAATTTTTTTTACGAAAAGTCAGTTTGATTTGATGTATAAAGATATTTTTATATTATGTTACTCGTTTTTTATATTACTTACTACGAAGAATGATGATGCACGTACACTAGAAACTACAACTATAATAATATATTACCTATACCCTTGAGACCAGCATTTGTAACAATTACAATTAAACGTTAAAAAAGGCCACACACAGTCAACCGTCTCAAAGTACTAATACCTGTGAGACTCAAAAATTAAAATATTACACAACAGCACATAACACAATATTTAATAAAATACTCCAATACAACTCATATATGTATATTAGAAATATTATTATCATTATTATTAAAAACTACTAATAATAATACCATTCATTTCATAAACACACAACTGCGAATACTATATATCCATACACTAAACAAATTTAAAAACACTACTACTACTTACTCCTAAATATAAATAACACTATTATATATACACGCCTTTATACAAGTTACTTACATGATTATTTACAAGAATAAAATCTCTCCCTAAAGGGTAAGTGTTTTAAAAGTTACAAATTTGAATGCACCTTTTAGCCTTTTTAAAAACTATATTTACAGTGCATTATTACATTATGTACTAAAAATTACTATTAACTATTACACGGGGTTTTTTTGTCATTAAAAATTCAAAGTATGTAATAATAATTTGTTGCAGTTAAAACCTTTTAAATAGCTGTTTTAAATGTTTTTCTTAAAACCCCATTTCTTTCCTACTTTAGATAGTTCAGTCACATTAGAAATCTTAATAGCTGTTACTTAAACAAGTAAGCAAGCATACATACAAGTGTAGTAACTAACTTCATTTTACCTGAATAGGCGAGAGAAGTACACACACCATTGTAATTGTAATAATTACAAACACCTAGAAATAAAAGGTTTCACCGCAAGCAGCTCACAGAAAGAAGAGAGATGAATAAGTAAAAATCATTTGAACAAAAGAATTTCAGTTTTAACAGGCAGTCAAAAGAAATATTCTTTAGAATGTATATGGTACAGGAACACAATAAAATACATTAAGTACAAACTTGGCATTGTAGTTTTTACCGACTAAAATTACAAGGGAACAATACTGGTACAGATAAAACACAATAAATAAACAAAACTGGATAATGACTTTTATATGTAATAATATATAATATTATATCGTTGCATCCTTCTGAGCTGATTATGGGGATGTATTTTACGTGTGAATCATTAAAGCTGATAAACTAACCAATTTTATGGGGCAGTAGTGTAGGCATTTTTTTGATGATCAAAGATTTTCAGATGTGGGTGAAATATACGAGTCTTCAGAGTGATGATTTTGGCATTTTTTAAAGCTGTATAAAGCTTGAGCTTTGGTTTCGGGGAATTCACAGCTCATTCATAAGAACGGTAAATGGACTGAGTTTTAAAAAAAAACATCAATAAGAGTTTCCATTGTTAAGCTATTTGCATGCGTAAAATGTTCTGATTTCAGTACAATTTTTACACTCTACTTGACAACACCACTGAAAAGTACATTTGCACCGTTCAACCACTTGTTTCACTGTTACAGTATACCCCCTTCCACAACACATAAGGTCACATCCGTCAACCCCCATAGAAGATACATTACAAGCTCGGCCCACGGTTCCTGAGACCCCGTACCTTTGATCTCGAACACAAAAGTTTGGCGAGTCTTCATAAAACACTAAGTCTTTTTTACTTGGTGGTTTGTGTTCAACATTATAAGGTTTTAACTGGAATTTATATCGAGATCTTCCGGTTCTGCCGACATCTCTTAAACTTCCAGCGTTGCTTACAAGGACTCTTGATGCACCGTCGAATCTGTCTTTGATTGAATTTCCTACTTCTCTAAAATGAGGAAGTCGCATCCAGCATGTTTTCATTGTGCATGAGCCGGACATTCCGTGACATTTACAGTGACGTCGCATCAATGATTGCACATGCTAAAAAATAATAAAAATAAATTTCTTCAGTTCAAATGTTAAAAAGTCTTTTTACTTCCTTTTGAAGTAAATGCATACTAAAAGCTTTGTAAATTATGAGAATATAATATCGCTTTTCAACATTGCACCAAAGTGTCAACACCTTTACTTTCCTTCTTAAATTTCTAAAAGCTTTGAACTTAAAAAATGTTTATGAATTTAGTTCAACTTTAGATTGACAAAATCAGAGTAAAAGTAAAGTTATGAGAGAGTCTTAATGGACAGAGAATAAACTGCTGACAAATATTCACATGCAAAGGGTTTAAAAAACTCCAAATCGAGGATAATATCGGCTTTTTATGTGTTTTAAAAAGTTTGCTTTGAAATCTGATACGCACGACTAATAACTGAACAAGAACGAAACGAATGGCATCAGGCAAATGTAAGTGTTGTTTTACAAATTTGGAATATCATGTCTATGGGAGTAAAAGAGTAGAAAAAGGACCCTAAAAAACTTTTGAGGTTTTAGGCACGTGCTTTATTCACTAGAAATTTGAATACAAAAAAAAATTAGAAAACTTACCAAACGACCAGCCTCATTATTATGAAGATTCATTGTCCCCCTCATATCTCTTGCTTTTTCACCAGCGTCAACAAAGTCTCTGGTGAATTTATATCCAAACTCGATGTTGTCTGAGCAGGATCCCCATTTCCAGTTCTGGTCAGGGGTCATAGACCTACTGTATTTGTTATGAAGTCTATAGTCACAGGTACAGGATTCTATCGAACCTTCACTACAGGCTCGTACTACAGCATGGGTCACTGCTGCACTTGTCAATGCGTAAATGAAGGAAGTTTCACGGCACCCTAAAACACATATTTAAAAAAATTCATTAACGACTAAACTTAAGCCTTATTTTTCAAGCGGTGGCTCTAACATCTCAAATATATTTTCTTTTATTCAAAAGGCATTAAGAATGAATTAAGGGTTTTAAAAGGAAGGAAGTTGCAAATGCTCATAAAAAGCTTCAATTCTTATAAAGCGGACTTTTCATTTCATTCGATAATGGATGCAGCCTCAGCCATCAGCTAAACCAAAAAATCTTTCATTGAAGATCTGCTCAGTAATAATATTAAATAGTGGAAGTTGGATTATAATATTATGCGTCCCTTAATGTTTTTCAAAATCCTTAGTACAACCTTCGTACAAAATATCATAAAATTGGAATGAAAGGGAGAATAAAAAACATTTACAGAAAGAGAGAGCAAGTTGTCAATTTGTTACTCATGCATGCTGATATTTGGAAGATTATCTCACAACAAACATCAAACTAACAAAAACGGTCTTTGTGCCAACGTTTTGTACATCCTTCCTTGGAATACTCTAGGATTACATACAAATAATGGTACTTATTGATACTTCTTAGTAGCCTTAACCACATTGAATCTCTCTAATCCAAAACAAAACCCTTATAGAAAGGACTCATTCTAAAATATTTCTTCGTACATGGAACAACTCTAGAATTTACTGTATACAGATTAAAGGCTGAAATGTAATTCATCAGAAGTTTCTGGCATGAATAATTTCATAGAATGAAATAAATATTATGTGCACCCCAAACTGTTTAAAAAATATGTATAAAAATAATATTTCAACTAAGGTAATTCATTTTCTCAGACTGAGAGTAGAGAGAAGTTGTCTAAAAAATTATAGATTTTTTAAAAAAGAAGTTACATATTACATCAAAGGGTAAGAAAAATACGCTTGGTCACCTCGCTACGGGTGGCATGACGCTGCTTTTGCTCCAAATGAAACTTTCGATTAAATATGAAGTAAATGAAAGGTACAAAAAGCTTAAACTACATCCTTGTGTTCTACTTCTTTTCTGTTGAAAGGAACCTCGTGTTCGAGCACCATAAGCCGAAGAAGAAATTGTCAAAATTGTACGACACATAATTCTACTCTATAACTCTAACCAAACAATTTACTTACCTCCGTGTGCCATAATGAAAAGAAACAATGTGCACAATAGAGAGTTTTTCTAAAAGTAGTTTTCTAAAAAAGGGATAGATAAATCAACAAGGAATCTTACACTAGAATATAATGGTACCAGAAGGGGAACTCAAACAGTCTATTACCCAGATTGTTACATTTTCTATACTGAAAAAAGTTTCATTTTAGTAAGATACAAAAATTACTAAGAAATTTTTTGTGTTATAGAAAAATTCTATTATTTCCTTAAAAATTAGATCTTTCAGTTTAGACAAATTTTAACAAGGCGTAGAGATGAATACTATGGGAATTTTACTAAAAGACTTTATTTAACCCTATTTTTTGCTCTATTTAAAAAAACTGACACAAAATCTTGTGAATAATAGAAGTGAACATATAATAATGTTCTTTCATACAACCAACCACCACCACCCGACCCTTTGAAAGCCGACAATAACGTAAAGTAACTATCTTGTTACCTTTACAAAAGACCTGCTGACTCGAGAAGAGTGCATTAAGAACTTTACCGTTTGTATGTCTTATCTGACAATCAGATCTTGAGTAAATCCGTTTATTAATTTAATTCTTAAAATATGTCAAGCATCCGACAGTATCAATTTAGGAATTTATTAAAATATCATTTTTTCATCATTTTTAAGCTTCTAATTCAAACACTATGTACCACAAATGCGTTTTATCTCTACAGAACCAACTCTAAAACAAATAGCATTGGATGGAATCCTCTACAAATTCCAAAAGTCATACTGCCTACATTTTTATCAAATCCATCCTATTAATTTTTTGTTACCTGTGCCCATACCTGAGTACAAATTTCACTCAATAAGTTTAAAAACGAGATAATATCCATTATCATAATCACAGAGCACAAGTCAAGAAGATATCTTAATAAAAATTTTATGTACTTACAAAAATACCAACAAAAAAGAGTAGATATGATTAACTCTTAAAAGTGAGAGGGGAAATTAGATTAAAGAATAGATCATCATCATATCATGGTATCATATCATCATACACATTTTTAATGGCCGGAGACTAAAGGCTGACAATGAATAAAATAAAGGAAGACGACGACCGGAGATGAGATAATGTCGCCCGTGTTAATGTAACAATTAGGCTTATCTTCTTCCCTCATCTCCTCTCAACCATACTGACTCACTTTAAAATCTTTAAACTTATCTTACATATATACAAATATAGCATCATCACATCACATTAAATTGAAAACGCAAGAACTTACCTATGTTTATTTTAAAGGTATAGAAAAATACACCTAATAATATAATATATAATACTAATATTATTCCTCACATGTCAGAACTTTTTTTAAGACTTTGGATTTAAAAAAAAGTATATTAACTACTCACACGGCTTGTTCTTCTAGGCTTGGCTTTATACACCACTGGCAAGGAGGGCCCTAATTGTCTCACCCGACTCTCTACTGAAGAAAGAGAGAAGACTCTTCAACTCTTTTTTAAGTTTCATCTTCATCCTCTCTATCTCTTCTACTCTTTCTCAATTTATCTATCTCGTACTCACACGGCCTAGCCTGCTGCTGTCTGTTTTTTTATTTCCACAAAGATTTACTTCTGCCTTTAGAGTTTTCTTACTTTTAAAAGAAGTAAAAAGTAGAGTGAAAATAGTAAAGGGTTTATATACTTTGATGATATAAGGAATGAGTGGAAAGTTAGCTGGATTATGATTTATAGCAGAAAACTCTATTTAGATTTTATCTTGGGCTATTAGCTAACAGCCTAATGCTAGGTTTCCATTTCTCATTTCCACCTCCGACGAACTAACTCCTTTGTGCATGATTATACAATTTACCTACTCAAGTCTTCTATCCAGGTACTTAGGTATACTTTTTATTATAAATGTAAAATGGAATATTTTACGATGTTTCTTAAAAATTCAACCACTAAACGCTTTTACAGTGGATAGTAATACAATCCATGGGGAATTTTATTGTTTTGTATAAAATGAAAATATGCAGTGTGTTGTTTCAAAAAGGAAATATTTTGTTGAAATTGCAAAATATTCCTGATAAAAAATACCTGTTAAGATGTGTAATTGTTGAGTCAAATTTCAAGAATTTCATTGAATTTAATAAGAAGATTCGTGAAGATAATGGAAATAATAATAATAATAAAAAAAGTTTTTGAGAAGTAAAACCACCAAAGCAGAGATACACGGAGTCAAGAAATTAAGTTAGCACTTAGTGTAGAAGGGTCACAGCAAGGCGTACTCCCCAGGGGGTTCTCAGCTCAAGTTTAACTTACTGCATGATCATCATAAACATCATCATTAAATTTTATCCACAAATCCTAATCCAGCTTGATCACCGTTTGATAAAACTGGCTTTGTACAAAATTTCATTCAAAATGTTATCACTCACAAAGATATACAATTTTTATACTGGATTATTATCAACTGTTGCTGGAAAGCTTAGCCCTTTTTTCCTTTCAACAGTTTTTTGTGAAATCTGAATTTTTCTTTAAAAAAGTGCAAAATTCAGTATGTATTTAGTGGCAGATTTTTTTAAAGTATCGAATGACAAAACGTTAACAGCTCTCACCAATATTCATTCTAATACCACTGTATAAGCTGTATCACTCCCTTGACATCAAAGACTTTTGATTTTAACATGCATTTTGACAGCATTCAAGATTTCAGTTTAAGATTAAACATAAAACTTCTAATGTCTTTGTTATGGTACATAAATTTTAATTTTGAAATTGTATTCCCACAGAACCACCCTGGATCTGGATTGTACAGTCAATACACAATTGTGACTTTTGAAATATAATTCCGAGTCATATTTCACAAAATGGGTACAGAAAAGCGTCTTATGAGAGCAATAAGTCAACATTTTAGAATTCGTTTCAGATTTAAGTCTTATTACACATTAGAAATATACTAATAAAAAGAATGTATTATTATAATATCTGTAGAAATGTTGGGCCACCCGGTCTGCTTCAAGGAAAGTAAACCACGATGCAATAGACTTTAATAAATTCAAACGATTTAAATCATGCAAGAATAAGAATGCAGACAGACAAGGAAATATTGAGTGTTCTGAAAATTATGAGAGATTATAGAAAAACTCCTTTATAATTATAACAGATCTCTCGCCTTGACTTGAGGTTTTTTAAATTGAAAATTCTCTTGAAAATGGTTAATTATGATTCAATTAAAGGAAAAAGGCGTTCTTGAGGAAACCTAAAATTATACCTGTCTATGAAGCAATTACAAGAAATTGGCAATGAAATGCAGAAAATAAAGTAACTTTTTTAGAGTAATGAAGTTTTCTAAGAAGCATGTATAGGTTATAGAAGCACCCTCAGAGAGTTGAAATAAAGTCATAAAAGGCGGTAGGGTCGTATGGGGAAGTGTTGCAGGTAATTGTAGGTCGGCCTTAAATTTCAGAGTAGAGAAGACTCATTTGAATTTTTCATGATCTGCGAGTCAAGAGAAACCACAGGTGTTTGGCAAGAGCCATTACCACCCTGAAAGTACAACTTTAAAAACATCAACAACAAAGCAAGTACAACTTGTTCGGTTCTCACATTTCATCATTCTTATAACACAAATAATATTTTATATCATACACCTCTAGTCTGTGTTGGCCACCCGACCCATTATTGCGGCTTCCCTTTGACCATTTTGAAACATCTTGATCTAATGCCCCCTAATTCACTCAATTATTGCCAAAATGAGAGATAAAAGAGTATTTTGCTAATTGTTCTCACATTACTTTGTCTGTTTGTACTCCCAACTTCCAAATATGAGTTGGTCGCACAACGCAATATTTGAGTGCTTTATAGCACCAATCAACATGATTAAGGTCACTATTATGCGACATCACGGACCATTTTCCATTTCAATTGTAAAAAAACAATCTCTCTCGTGTGTCGCAAGATTTTTTTTAGAAAGATATTCAATATAATTTAGTTGGCTGACGATTCATAAAAATATTTTGAAACTTACTTAAAAATAATTAATGGAGAATCGCCGTGGGAAAACAAAGCTGAATTTCCACTTTTGCGATAATTGCAATCTGTGTTCTCTATACCCAAATAAATCTGTAGTCATACACATGCTTATACTGTCTTCTGATTGAACCCAACAATACCCACCCCGTTGTATTGCATTATTGCATTGAATGAAAGGACTCTTTGACTACCAATACTCTTATTTCCCCAGATAGCATAACCCGTCCTTAAATAATGTAATTAGTGCTCTTATATCATACAAGAAACAATTCAGTCACAAATCGCCGGTATTTACAATTTACGATAAAAAGAAATTTAGTTTAATTTATCCGAAATACCTCCCCGATGATGATGACCATACTTGTAAAAAAATGGTTAAAGGCTACAACCCAAGAGTTTAAGATTTTCACCTTGTGGTCGGCATTTAACAGAAATGATAAGCAAGGCAAAAGTAAGAAAAGGTAAGAAGTAAGAAGTAGTAGTAGTAAACCAATGACTAGTGACCACCACTGACTCTTCTCCTTGCTTACTCACCTTTAATATACACTCGGATATTATTTCATGGTGAAAAAATTACAGGAAAGAATTTGATATCTACCGAACATGCATTTAATAACACATATAATTATACAGAAGCAAAATGATGTTGTATTGAGTAAGTGGTTTCATCCACAAAATATTTATATTATTATCTTTGTCTTCCTAAGAACAACCACCACCACAGGTAAAGGCTACAGGCAGTAGCATATAGATTGAAAATAAAGACTCAGACATTATTTTATTTTACACTTTTCATTATAGCCTCTGGTAATAATAATAATACAAAACTGAAACTGAACAGGTAATCTTCATGCAAATTATCTTTTCTATCCAATTCAAATTTTCTATCAAGCATGCAGATAATTTTGTTATGAAGGGAAAAGAAATCATTTCTAAAACCTCCAAAACTGCTCAATCTTCTTTAATGAAGATCTGATGCCAGTTAGTAGTTAAGTAAGTAGTAGTAGCAGTAGCAGTAAGCAAGAAGATTCAAGAAATCGTGAGATTTTTACTCTTGATACACAAGAGAAAGACACGGATTGGGAATGAGTATGCAAATAAATACTTTTAAGTTGTAAGTGCAAGTATGCAAATACTCGAATAAAATACAAAAACCCAACTATCCAATCAAAAGATTTTGCAAATAAGGTTCATACGAGTGGCATCATCATCATCAACAGCAATAATATTAAACCATATTAAACTTTTTTGCACACAAAATAATTTTGTTTGATTCTCCTTTTAAAAAATAAATGATTTCACGACTGTCATGATGACTCTGAAGATATATTCTAAGACCATAACGATTTTTTTTGCATACAGAAGAAATTCGATTCACCTCCTTGGCAAAAATTGACATTTGACATCTGAATCTCAAATCGAATCAGTAATATCTTTGCATTCGCTTCTCGCTCTCTTCAAAATTTGCCATTCTATTTTCGTTTAGCATTTTAGAATTAGAATCACATCACCTGAGATGGGTTCTTATATCCTTATAGTTGATTTTGCAAGCTTGTCAAAGAAAGAGTGAAAATATCAGGCTACCTGCTATATACGTATTTTGATATATTATGCACATGGATACCACGATACAAGTTAGATAGTGAATTGAATGGCTAAATTGTATCTTTTTATAACAAGGTGAAGTCAAATGGTAATCAAATAGAAATTAAAGAGACCACCATCATCTCAGATTAAAAATATGTTTTGACTTGTCTGACAGAGTAATTTGTTATTTTGTCAGACGTGTGTGAGAGATTGTTGGACAGAGACGTCTTTTATTTGAAGTAACCATCATTTCATTCAATTTTTTAAATGTACAATCCTATCTTATATTAGAGGCAGATAGGGTTTTCAAAAGCATTTTCTTCATGCATTCATGATCCTCAAAGAAATTATAATACACATACAAGGCTTACGCAACAATCGAAAGAAATACAAGTCTGAGCTTTGACTAAACGTACGTTAGGCTATAGTACAAAACTCTATCCAAAAGTCATTAGGATTCGAAATACAAAAAACTAAACATGCATACTGCCTTTCAGCCTTTGAGAAAACGATTGTATTAAAATGTTAACTTCTTTATACATTACGCATAGATTGGGTGCGTGGTGGTGTTATTATTATTATTATTATTACTAGAGTAATATTATTATTATTATGTACTTTTGCCTAATTACATATGTGCATGAGATTGAGAGGATGATGATGATGATGTTAAAAGAAGTCTGTGAGAGTGAGGATATGGAAAATGAATAAAATTTAAAAAGGGTTGGCACGCATTTACCTCAGGTATTCATTTCATAATATATTTACTAAGAAAAGAATATTTGTGAAGAATGAAGAGTCAAAAAATGAAACAAAAAATGAGATTTTAAAATCTTAATTTTCTAATATGCATACCAAAGTAAAAAAATATATCCATCCGTTATGGTTTCAGTTGGATTATTTTAATATAACATGAATTGAACTGTTGTGTGAGTAGTATGATATTATTATGTTGGTTCATAAGTAAACGAGTAATAAATAACGTGGTTTTGCTGCATGCCACTCTGGTTCTTATAGAAAATACATGATATAAAAGAATAATTATGTTTTATGGGATTTGTTATAAGCTCTTTTTAAATGACCACGATCACGGGCTTGGTCATGACAAATGAATGGATCATAGTTTGTAATTAATTCCAGCCGGCTGTGAATGGGAAGGGTCTGAACATACCTCCCTGCCTGCCAAGGCCTGACGATAATCTCTCTTTACGGATGATGCGACTAGTGTTTTTTAAAACTAAGAAGATTATTTTTATAAAAATTTTAGCCAAACCCTTTCTTTACGCATTTGCTTTCTAAGGAAAATATGCAGATGAGTTGTGCATAACATTTATTTTTTGTATATATTATTTTATCTGATATGATTTCCAAAATATATTAATAGTTTATGAATGCTTTTCACATAGGATTAATATATTCTTAAGATGCTAAAAAGCTTACCCTTGCTGGAATCCCTTACTATATTTTACTTCAATAATCATTACAAGCCTTGTTTGACGAATGCAACTCTTCCTTTCACCGAATAAATTATGCAACATCATTCTCGTCATCAATACAAACTTATTTTTATCAATATTTTAATTCGAATCTAAAAATTAAAATGAAAATTTGAATAAACAGAAATGCATAAATTTGTACCCAGAGAACTGGACAAGTCGTGTGACTTAAATTTTTGAAAAAAGGTCACAGAAAACTTATACTCAGTGTTATTAGTAAATTTATTACTTAAAATTGTGTATTTTTTGCCATTTAGAATAATTTCTTATTTTAATTTACCAACAAAATTAAACACGCAAGGATTTCCTACCCCACCGAATTAGTTTTTAGTCATGTCAGATGAACTAGTAGCAGCTAAACAATTTGTATATATTGTACCTAGTAAAAATTAAGAAATACGTGAAGTAATAAAGTTAATAATACAACCCTTCTTCTCCCATAATAAACAAACAACACACAACAAAACAACAGCAACAATGTAAATGACTAAATTCACCAAAATTAAAATAAAAAGGGAAGCATTTTTACATAATTATATTTTCAAGTCGACCTTATAAGTATTCCTACATGTATGCTGCATGCATTGAGCTCATACCTCATGTAACTTTTTTGGAATGAAGTTGTATAAAACTTCATAATATTCTTAAGAAAAAGTGAAAAAGTCAAAGGGTTGATTTCATCTTTAATTTTTCATAGAAAAACCAACTCGCTCAGACTCTCTTGGGCAAGTGCATTCTTCTTTCGATATCAAATCCTTTCTACAGCTAAAATATTTATACCTTATGATACTAAATCCCTATAAGCTACCTCTTGCATTTCCTCAGCTCAATCTAATCCACTTGCCTCTTATGATTACGATTATTATTGTTATTACTCCGATGATTATTACAAAGTTGTCTAGTCGGCAGAAAAGCCGCCTTTATATTATTACACTATCTCTGTCAGTAAAGAGTGTGGAAGAAATCTTCAAGAAAATCAAGCAAAGAGAGGTGCATCATCGCATCAGTTCCCTACTCCAGTCGATTTACCATAATAGTAATAATATCATAATAATATCAGAATTAGTAATATCTTTTAGTAGAAACCTGAATTACCTGCCTACCAACATACCTACAGCCTACAGCTTGCCTTCTATCACATCATCATCATCATCATCCTTGTATCATTGCATAGTATTATATTGCATTATTATTACCTAGACCACCACCACCACCACTTTCTTTTCAACTGAAATATAAAACCTTAACAAAAGTTAATATATTTCAGATACATATTATAACCACTTTGCATTCAACCCTGTCCAACCTGAATTCATCACAATCATAATTTTACACGCAGTCAGGCACGCACTCATCAGTAGTATTAGTCAAGCATCCCTTCGTTCATATTTTCTTTTGGACTTTAATCAAAAATCCACACAGACTTATAAACTAACTAACTATGCAAATGCAACCGAGTCTTCATTTTTTTTACTAATTTTATACCTGTAAAAAACCCTATGTTACATGAACTCTCTCTCAAAAACTAATTGTAAAGTTTAGAATGAGTTGACCTTTAGAAAAAAGGGATGGTTGACCTTAAGGATAAAAAAGCTGATCCATGAGTAATAAAATTGTTAATTTAAAACTGATAGGTATTTGAATATAATGAGATTTGCATAAGGATTTTTTTATTAAGCTATAAATTACAAAATGTAGGCATACCTTTGTCCACGATTTTTCCAAAGAGGTTTTTGCCCCTCCAGAATGACTTTGTGGGACAATTCCACCTTCTACTTCGAAATTGATGTTTACACTCCAAAACTGCATCTTTTGCTCCTTTAGCAATTGCTTCTAATACTCCATGGTTTTCACGTACGAGACGCTGTTGTTTTTTACGAAGTACAGCTTGGACTGAAGGTTCTAGATAATTTCCTCCAATACCTCCTCCACCTCGGATTGAGTTCATAATTAGGTTATTGGGCTCCCCTACTTTGGCAATTCCCCTGAAAATAAAATAATGTAACTTTTTTAAAGTGAAATTTCTATCTTTTAATTTGCTCGTATTTTCATGTAAAAAGTTATAACACGTGTTAACAACAACCAGACTGAGTTGTCATTTTTCATTTCATGAATGAAACTATTATGGGATTGCTCAAAACCAAATATCCATCAAAAAATTCAAAATTTCTTTAATGAATGAACCAAGCTTATTTTAAAACCCGTGATAATATAATAAGCTACTCATGAAACCCTACTTTCTTACTATAATAGTCAATTGTCCTCTTCCTTCTACTCATTGTCAACTCAATCGTCAACCAATCTGGTTTGGCTCATGGGATGAAGAAAAGAAGCAAAAAGCTAGTTGGACTAGTTCAGAGGTGGTCAAAAAGTCAATGGAACATCAAAAGAATTAAGATGATGATGATCGTCATGTCATCATACATTTACATTTATATGTAAAGAGGCAGTTTTACTCGTAAGTGTTATTACTTAGTAGTTTGTCTTCTTATTTGAGGTGAGTATTACACGCACTAATTTATGACCTAGTTTTTCTTATCTGAAATTACCTTGATACACATTTCATTCTTACACATCAAAAAACACAATTTTATTCCCATTAATAACTCCCTTATTGCCATTTTCAGAATCAAGAGTGACTTACTCCAACATACATCTGACTTAAAAAATGACTCCATACCAAAGAGGAATTCCCAATCGTCTCATTTTATAAATTCATCTATCAAAAAATGAATCATTCTTTATATATTTCATTGCGGACGAACAAAGCTGAAAATTTTCTCACAAAGAAAATCCCTTAAATATGATGATGATGATGCTGATTGGCATCATCATTATTCATTCATCAATGTTGAGAGAACTGAAATGTTCTCAAAGATTAAATGTTGACTAGTGACTAGTACATTACATTATAATGTGTACATGCCCCTGCGATACGAACCTCTGAAATCTACAAAGAAACTACTACGAGCACAATTACTTATTATTCTGTTCGCCGAGCCTTTCCTTCCGTAAGATAAGTGCTTACATGCACAACTACAAATCTTTCTTACAACTTGATACAAGGCTACCTACCTCGTTGAGAGATACTATATCTAAACTTTTTACTCTCTCTCTTTCTGGACAGATGAAACTCATGTACAAAATGTACATCCCATTTTATAAATAATAGTAAACAAGATTTTCTTATGAATCTAACTTGTCCTCATGTACCACCACCGTTTAGTTGGACCCTTAGGAAGAATCAGTAAAGGGTATAAGTCTCTTTTATACCCCTTTAGCTTAGATAAATGAAAATAAGGTTTAAAATGTCGAATACATTTTTACTTGTCTTTTATTATGCGCCTCACTTATCCCTCAATACTTGTAGTATCTTACACATAGTAACAAATTCCAGATTAAGATGAGATCCTAGATGAGTTTGCTTTACTGTTAGTTAAAATCGTCTCCATCATTTCATATAAATATTATTCTCTTCTTTAAAAAACTTATTCTATAAGGGAAAGCTATGTATAATAGTTTAGTGAAAGAACGGAACAAAACGATATATGATGACAAGAGGTATTCAAATTCTAAATGCGTTCGTTCTATAATTCTTTTTCAGACCCAAAGTTATATATATAATATTTAAACGTAAACTGAATAATTTATAAAGTTGTATTTTATTTTTGTATCTTCAAAATTCTAAAATGCATTATTAATACTTAAATATCTCAAATTAGTATTGTTGGAGTCAATACTTCAATTTGAAGGTTAATTTTTTTTAAATAAATTGTTTTAAAGGAGTTTGGGAATGGGCAGTGTTGCTTGCAAGTAGTCGTATAGCAAATACAAGATTTGTTTTTTACAAAATAAAATCTTGACTGATTTAGGACTTTACATGAATGCAATGCCAATGAAGTACCTATACACCAGACTGATCAGATCTGTCCTTCAGATTAAATTTAAAGGTTAAACTGAACTATGTTTACAGAGTTCACGTACTAGACAACTTTTTCTCACAGCCTATTAGTTGACAGTATGAATCTTCCACAAAGTCATTTGTCTTCTCTGCATGAATTTATCCAACATTTAAATTCTTTGAATTTCAGAATACTTTAGGTTTTTTTTTACTTCCAGTCAGATGTTAATCTTTGATGCATTCAATTATTCAAGCAATTTTTTTCTTTATTTCATTTGAAGGAACATCTTTTCCACAATTAATACTGAGCCATTCTCATTACTTCTATCAAAATGTCTATTTAAATGAAAACATTTCTCTTATATAGATAAATGTGCATAATAATGTAAACTTTATGAGAAGTAAAAAGTTATTTAAAATATAGCGTTATTGATTAATCATAAGTTAATAATTGTTTTTAACACTATTTTGACAAAGCGCAAATATCTCAAAAGTAGTGTTAGTAGTAATTCATTTAAAGTTACCTTTACTTTAACAACCTTACAACTAAATGCTTGTACGAACATGATCTGTATTCATTAAAGTATATTATCTATCTACCCATGGGACCCAAAGGACTGAGGACCTCTCTCATGTCATAATTTGACAAGAAAAGAAGGGTCTTTCGCTTTATACTAACAAGTAAATTTAGTAAGAATGACAGAATCATAAACTATGCTCTTCTACCTTACTTTAGATCTCTCTTCCTCTAATTAAGTGTAATACTTGTGATGATATGCTAACTATATGTACCTATTTTGGATCGGGCATTAAACAAAGAATAATGGTCAAGATGTCCTTTTGTGGTATTGCGTGTACAAAAGATGAGATAGGAAAGATAAAGGTATTCTGATATCTCACTTTGTTATGATAACATATAACACGGTAAGTTCTTCTTAGACTTTAACTTCTAGAATCCTTTGACAAAGGGTAAAGTATTGTTTATATGGTACTCCACTACTAATCTCAAGTGGAACCTTTTTGTAAGCACTAGACTAGCTAGCGGTGGTCATCCTCCACTTCCAATTACCCATTCACAAACTACAACATTATTATTACATCAACAGTTAAAAGATACATTGAAGGAAACACGGTGGTGAAATGGTGATGACCAGTGTCAACTTATTGAGTTGAATGAATTACAACGTGTGGTCCCTTTCAACTTTCAGGGTTGTGTTTTTCGGAAAAACTTACAATTTCGAAAAGTTCATTTTCATTCAAAGACATTTGAGTGGTTTTACATTCACAAAACTCTTTAAAACTCTTCCTGAAGTACATAATTTTGTACAAATAGCTATAATAATATAAACAAGAGTACCTGACAGTCTGTGCCATTTACTTCATTGTTATTCCTTATGCTATTTGCATCCATCAGACGTTAGAGTACAACAAGGTTATACAATTATAAGTAGCACTTCCATTCTCAATTGCTTTCAACTTTCACACAAGGAAACCTCCTATCACCTATGCATCCGTCAGATTTAGTATGGCAATTTAAAAGGGATAAAAGAAGTTACCTTTAAGTCAGACGGAAAATTGAATGAAATTATTGAAATTAATCCAACTTGGGGCCACAGACTAGGGAATTTATGACATCTACTTTTGTATTATTCTTGTAGTATTTTGACCCAAAAAGAAAATCCCAGGATTAAACTAACTTAATAATAAGAACAGCACTTCATTATTATTAATATTCAGTATATACCACTAACAATAGCCATTATATGATGTTAGAAGTCATCTTCAAAAACATTTTACTTATCTTCTATATTTTAAATAAGCTGCTGGTTGTGTATCATATTAAAATTAAAAGGATGATATGATGTTAAATCTTCTATATATAATATCCATTACAACCCAACTGGGCTGTCAAAGTGTCTATGAATCCAAAAGTGTAAGTCTTATTTGAAATTGTTATTATTTTTTGTCTCAAGTGGTAAAAGTACTTGTTTAAAGTGTTATTATCTCCCTTTTAGCTCATCCCACTCACTTTCGAATTCAAATTCTCATAAGTTAGTCTTTAGTCTGTGGATTTATTGACCAGTTTAAGAAAAAAACTCACTCTGATCTTTTCTAGTCTTTTTTGTTACGTGATTCTCTCTGTAAAATGCAATTCTCTTTTTCTAGGCATAAAAATATTAAAGATTCTTTTTATTTAACTTAAAACATATCTTTATGGGTTTGAGTAATATCCGCTTGTGATATGGAGTGACCACATCATTTAAAGGTAGAAGATAAGATGGAATATAATAATAATATGGAAAGATTTAGCTTTTTAGTTTAAAGACCGGCTTTTTTTCTTTACATCTTAAATCTGACAATAATGCTTGAACAAATAAGGAATAATGTTTGCTCTTTGCCCGTTTATGTTTATTTGAATTACTTTTATGAGTGTTCATCATGAATTGCAGAGAGCTTATTGTCAGATTGTATTAGAATTATGTACCAAGTGAAGTGCTATTATGTATTAAGTATAGAAGCTTTTAGCCTTTTGTGGATTTGGGACAGGGTTTATTTTAAAATCATGATCTGTCGTTTATCATGGATTAGCCGAGTTTTATAGCCAAATCTTTTTTATAATCTTACGAGACAAAGAAGGTTCTAAATAGTATGGCACGAGCTAATGGATTTGTTCCATAGCGCATGGTAAAATCATTTGGGAATAGTTTTGAATTTTAGGTCTTGATTCATGTAGCTTTTCGGCTTTGTTAATATCCATTTTTCAGATAGCAAACATGAAATTTAAGAACGATTTATCAAACTGATCATGTCATAATTAAAACGAATTTTTCTAAAAAAATTTCTATCTCATTTCTGAAATAATTTTAACAAAAATTGCTTGTCATATTTCTTTTATGCCTTATTTAATTCAGATAGTAAATTCAGATATATTAAAACTCTTAAAACAACGGCTGAAAAACTCACACAGTTGCAGTTCTCTTTATTGTTCGGAAACAAAGTAGGGTTTTGTAACAATCGGCTTGACTGCTTGCATTGCACAAGCAGTATTGAAACTGTGTCCATAAGCAAACAGATCCTTTATCCACAAACCTCAAGCTTTAACTTAAAACAGAATGGTTTTGATGAAGAAGGGTATTATTCTATTCTCTTATAAAATACCTCGGAACTTTCCTTCTAATAAAATTCGCTTGCCAAGTTTAAAGAGCATACTGTCGAATAAACTTTGCATTGTTCATTCATTCCTATTATTTCCTGAGATAATCATACAAAAGGAACTTGTAATTTGATTCAATATTAAGGGTGCGTACTTTTCTGATTTGCACTTTCACAGCATCACATTCGGTGTTTTAAGCTCAAATTACACAGTGGAGAGATTTCATACGGCTCATTGTGGTTTATATATTCTTCCCATGTCAAATTAGTGGCATTTTGTTTCCCTTGTTCGGAGCTTGTACACAAATTAAATAGCCGGGTGGTTTACCTATACTTCTATTTTAGTTTGGGTTGTAAACTGTGGTTATTTCTTTTACTCTACCATAATTAGCCATGTTGGTTTGTTGGCTGTACTTGTGATTGCCTTCAATTATTTTTTTCCATCTCCCCTGTTTTTAAGTCCTAAAAACCTTTTGATGTTTCGGAACAAAATCCACACAACTCGTCATCATAATCCTTCTGGGTAGCTTTTATTCTATTTCAAAATGTATAGAATGTTTATACGAAATGTAAAAAGAGGAATTTTGGATAATCTCTACTCAGCTTTTGAACAAGGTATGAATTCATTGTTGCGTAAGTAATTACACTTCATCCAAGCCTCATTATGAGTACTCACTACCGTAAAATGAAGGAATTTACATGTTCATTCAAACCACTGGTTGTATATTTGCTTCTAAATACATGTAATGTCCAGCGGCTAGTAGTGCTATTACTGATGTTACAATCTACATTTTCAGCTTAAAATTACACGTGTATTACGAACTCGTAAAGAAATGATAAGTCGTGGTTGTTAAAAGAATTTTTGTTTAGAATTTTGTTCTTCCAAATTTTTACAGGGCTTTTGACTTGGACACCTACTGAAAGCGATTTGTTCCGTGTACCCATTTATACAAAGTAACTTTAGCTGACGAGATGTTTTACACAATAGTTTAGTTATTCAAGGGCAGGGTAGCTTTGTGGAGATAATCAAGCAAAAAATGTTGCATCTGGCCTTTTCTCAATTAGAAAAAAAATGTATACACTTTTTGAAAAATTTTCAACAATATAACATAGAAAACTGAATTTTCGCATTTTAAATAAAAATGAATGAATGACAACATTTTCACAAAAAATACGGCAAAACCAACTCAAATTACAAAATATTAAAATACTTACCACCATTTACTTCCACGACCTCTCCCTTTAGGAATCCTAGCCGAGGACGGTGACACCATTGACCCTACAAGGATGACCAATGCAAATCCTATGATAACAATTAAAACTGAAACAGCCGGATTCATCCCCATACTGATGACTTTATAATCTTCTTCTTCGTCGAGCTATTTATAATAAATGAGCTCAATTATGAATTCAATGTCACTCCTTTATTCTTATTATTATTGCAATAAATAATAACTTCTGTCCAATACGAAGAACAAGTATCATAATAACCCTATCATTAAGACTTCTTATCTTTAGTAGTCCTTTTTACTCTTTCTATCCCCCACCATTCGAGTCCTTGCACTTTTAATTAATAATTATTTAATTAATTTCAGTCTTTTAAACTCATCAGTCTTATTTTTAATTATTCTGATGTATTTTTATTTTTTCTTAAAAAATCATTAACTATCTACCTATAAAAACGCCTACAATCTCCTACTAACAAAGTAGTAGATCCTGGATATTCTAATGTGTTTGAGGTTTTAAGCTCAATCCCACTATGAAGGCAATAAGACGAAACTCTTCTGCTAAACAACAAAAATCTCTTGTAAAAGAGTTGATAGTAAGGGTGTTTTGAAACGTGTGAAGACGATACTACTACTGCTTTCCTTATAAAATGAGGTCCTTTTAACAGTAGTAGTTGCATGTTGTCTACAAATGGGAAGTCTCTTCGAATAATATGTCAAAGGGGAAAAGTGAGATGCTTTCTTTTCGGGTAAGTTCCACTCTACTAAAACTCCAAAGATGATGATAATTTATAGCTATTGCATTTTACAACTACTTACAAATTTTATGATGATTGACTCTATTTGTCAAATGCATTTATTTTTTTGGATCTGATCCAATTTATTAACAAGATCTTCATGGATGGGTGGATGCACAAGCTGACATTTAGGTTGGGTTTTAATTTTTCTCTTTTGGATTATTACCACTTTGTCTATAATGTCTTGTTGTGCAATGATTAAAACCCTTGTTATCACTTGTAAGTACTTGTGGGATAATGAATTTTGATTACTTTGAAGATTTGAAGTATCTTTTATTCATTCATAGAAGACAATAACACAACCCACGAAAGTTGTAACAAAAGTCTGATATTTGCAATTAGATCACGTACCAATGACGAATACACCATTTACAACAAATTAGCACTGATTAATTGAATAACGTAAGTGCATTGTATATGTTGATGTAGAGACGTATATAAAATGCATTAGTATTGCTCACTGGTTTTACTTAGAAATTTTTACGTTTTTTTAAAAGTGTGCCAGGCAGATAGATAGGAAATGTTATTAACAACTTGGAGTTACGTATGAGGAATATACTACCAGTAAATTATTTAAAAATTCCATAAGTCACAGAGATCCATGTATTTTTGCAATTTGCTTTCAGGGTGTTTCCCATATTTTCTGCTGACGGATGTAGAAACGAACGCAATTATATTTTATCCATGTGTACTTTGCAAAAGAATGTTTAATGTGATTCACACAGGAGACAAAATTAGTTGTAATATTTTACTTGTATATTTTAAATAAGACAGAACATGTCGATATCGAGGCTTGGCTCATTTCCGTCCTCTGTCCCATTTTTTTGCTCAGTTTTTTTCCATACATAGAAGTATTGAATACTCAAGGTTTTGCAAATAAAAAATTAACAAGATTCTTTTTTATGCTCTGAAGGATAAGTAAATTATTTAAAAACAATTTTTTCTTAAACCAAAATTTTCTTTGAACGATAAGCTTTGATTCCTGCTTTAGCATTTGTGTATAATGTTTGTATTCTTTGAAAAATCTTTTTTCACACTAAAAGACAAAAAAATCTTTTAAAGATTGAATGAACTGATGATAATATGGCTTACGAACCGGTAGCACTTTTTTAAAAGATTTGCAACAGGTCCTTAGCTAATGGACTTAGTGTCAAATGACGATTCTCTTCACTAGCCTCTGGAGACTGGTTTGAAGAGGGTTATCGAGTCAATGAAGACTTTTCACACTACTTCTAATAAACCAAAGCTATTTCTCCCTATGCTAAAACTTTTAGAATATATACGACATACAGGTATAAAAGGTAGCTCACATAAGTATGAAAACATACACAACATATATAGTAATAATATTGCTTTTATAGGTTTTAAAAATACTATTTGCACCATAGCACATATTACTGTATGCTTTTAAATTTGTGTTATTAGGAAGGGTACTTTTTCCTAACCAAGTTTAACTAAAGAGTCGGCAGCTTTGCTTTTACTTCACAAACCGTAATGATATTAGGGGTACATATCGTCCAAGGAGGTAAACCAAAGGTAACTTTGTCAGTCAACAGTTGATAATACTTTTGTAGGTAAAGGTAGACTGCGTGTAATGTACAAAGGTGTAGTTACTAAACTTAAAAAATAAGTAGTAAGCTGTAGTAGTACGTACTCATTATATTCCATTGAATGGTTTGTATTAAAGGCATTATTTAACATGAGATTCTCTTCTGTGATGATCAAGTAAAAAACTGGCTATGGAATATAATATTATATTTCCTTGCTACAAAACACATTGCATTACTGGATAAGGTGGCCACCGGGTCTGCGTAACTACTTACTTAAGATATAAAAGCTAAACTAAACCTTATGTAATAATAACCATCAAATGAAATTCTGTACAGAGATGCCTTTGTCTTGTTATTTTAATGGGAATTTTATGAGAGTTTATAGTAACTTTATATTGCTTTGCCACTCCGGCTTAAAAAATGGATGTCATATTTTTCACATATTTAACGACGTTAATCTTTGAGAATTGGGAAATGAAATTTTGTAATTTTTTAAGAAGTTTCCAGCTGCACATAAAATACATTGTATTATTAGCATATTAATTATAAAAAATTAAATGCATAAAAAATTAGGATTTAGATATACGGGAAAATTTACCCCATGTGCGAAAAATACAATAAAAAACATTGTTTTTGGATTAAAAATGTTTTGGGATTATCCAGATTGATTTTAAAAAGAAGTGCTCCTCTCCCATGAGACGAATGATAAACTCTGAAGAAGGTATTGATTAAGAAAAGATTTAGTTTGTATTACAAGACTGAGTAGGGTAAATAAGTTAAATTCTAAGGAACAATTTTTAGGCTGAACCATGTTCTACTATAGGCTGAAGAGATAAGCCATTCATATAACATCCTACGATTGTGTATCAAGGACCAACTCCGCCTTTCAAAATATAAGATCCGCCTTGAAACAAATTGGAAGCCGGTTTGGATTTTGGTTCCTCTTCATCTTCTTCCTTGGGTGAATCTTTAAATCTGCTTTATCATTAAAGCATGTATGCAATTCCAATGCATTTAACTGCTGTACTTTTTGCTATTAGTAGTATTTATATTGTAATATTTTATTGTTTGTTTTTTGCTTTGAATTTCTTTAGAATTCAGATTCTCGTGATTATTTCATTCAAAAGTTGTATCTCGTGAAAACGTGGTTGTAATATGTATGTGAACACAATTTAATACATTACAGGATCGAGTTCAAAATATTTTATGTGAAAAAAATCTTGTTGATTTGATGGGAGACAAGGATAATAAATGAATTTCAGGAAATAAATAATAATTGTAAAGGGTTTCAACAAAATTCGTATCTTTATTCTTTCTCATATTGATTATTATACGAGGCTACTTTATATAAAAGATGTTGATTATTACAACTGCTGCAGGTCCGAGTAATAGAAAACATAATATTTTATAGTCCATAGTAGATCGAGTATCTCAGAATATTAAGATATTTGAGGTTTTTTTCATGAAAGATTGAATTTTTATTTCAGCAAAATTTCCCATTGCTTACAATATTTTCTTATTACCAATTTAGCATAAAGTGAGCCCAAAGCTTTTTAAATATTTCCTTGCAGTCTTATTAGTCTCGTAGTCACTCATCAAGATACGAATGGACAGTAATATAATGGATACTAGTTATTATGAGAATGTAGTACAATGGAGTTCATGATAATTTTTATTACTAAGCTGAAAATCGAGACTTGTGAATTTTAAAGATTACCCTCAACATTTGTATGACTACGCGTAATCTTCACGTAATTTATATCTATATAGTGATAAGTTATGTAGTATATTGTAGGTTGTGGCTACTAAATTATCACAATTTGAAGTAAAATGATAAAGGAGAAAAAAATTAAAGTTTTTAATTTACGGTCAGAATATTAAATTTCCATGTTCATTTATTATTCATTTATCATCTTGAATATTGTACATTTTTAACTTATAATGAAACATAAAATTTTGCGATAAGTGTATATTGAAGAATGAAAGTAATTTCTTGAATCGGGTTTTTATATTCAAGACTCATTTTTCTGTTTGACATGAATTGTTAGGTGACGACAAGTTTTATTAATTTTTCATTTTAAAGGCAGACTTTTTACAATTGTTGGCCTCAGGGTTATTGCAATAAATGCATGGTGTTATTCTTTCATAAGCATGAAGTGTGTTTATAGGAGCACCTTTTTGAGCTCTGTATATTATGATGCAGATTATTATATTTAAAAAATAATAGTAAATGATATATAAAGTATAAATTTTATGAATGATTTTTAAAGGATTTAATAAAATTTCAAATAAAATTCAAATGAAAGGTTTACATTTGCTTTAGAAAGAAAAATCACGAATGCAATCATAAACCAGTTTTAATAACAATTTAAATTGAAAATGCTTCATTATTGAAAATTGTAAACTGTATTTCAATTTCAACTAAACACGTAGTTTTTATCCTTAACTAGGAGAACCTGTATTCATAAATATTAACTATGAATTGTTTGATAAAGCGATTTGAAATCAAAAAATAAATTTAGCTTGTAAAATGAACATTAAATTATTCCATTCCGAAATCACGTTACTGAAGGTTGACTGTATTATATAAAAGTCATTTTTGACTGCTTAAAGTTAACGGAGTTATTTTATTTACTTTAAATTTAAACTAGGTGTAAATCATGGGATAAGATTGATATTGATTTGAGTTTAATTTGAAAATAAAACAAAATGAGCAAAACATAAGACCACATGTAATTCATACAAAATGGAATTTAATCTTGAAAACTCAACAACTTGCATTTTTACCCTAAATACATAAATTATAAAAGAGCACGTGTTCTTGTCTTCTGAAACGACTGCATTCAAAAAGCAATTAAGGGATTGCACTTAAAGCTTTTATTTTTATATTTCAAGCAACACCGAATATCCTGAAGATGTTTTACAAAATTAAGCATAAAACTCTTCATGTATGAGTTCATTTATTTAAAATCTTAGCACCTATACCATAGGTATTAAACATTGCATACAAGTACAATGTACAAGATGCATCTGAACAAAACATGCATCTGAGCGACAAATAGAAAAAGACAAATGTCTTCCATAATTTAAGTTGACATCCACCCAACCCTACAAATATTGACTGATTTAGAAAAACAACAATGAATCATGTTTCCTTATTACTTTGCAATTTATTTATAAGAATGATATTGCTAGATTCTAAAAAATGCATGTTCACAAGTAAAAAAAAACGTACATGTGTAATAACAGGAATAAATAACCTTGAGTCTATTAGATTTAATATCACAATACAAAAAAATTAAGTTTTAAACGACAAATTACCCTGTTATAATTTAATAAAGTTAGAAATACATTAAGTTATATTTAGACTAATTTGTCTAATAATGATTTGTCCTTCCTTTTGTATAAAATACTTAAATACTACTTAAACTTTACGACAGCTTAAACAAAAATGCTCAAAGGTGTAAATGTCACGTATTATATTTAATATGTCAGTGACAAACAGAAGTAAAGCTTGGACACTTTATGAAATCGGGATCAATGGGTAAGGCCCCTTAAAAATGAAATTTCATAAACACACAAATCTCATTATATAATCTTACTACATACCACAGACAGGCCTGGCGCCAGCCAAAGAACCACCCTCAAGATAACTTACTTTCAGGCCGGATAACGCTAATATAATAAATAATGCACAATGATATATATTAATTTACAAGTGAAAACTGTGTTAAAATTTTCACGCCTTTATTCATCCTTTATTACAAGCCGGGCGTCTTCCTGTCTTTTATTTTCAAATTTTCTGTTATTATTACTATTGCTTTTACCACTAACAATTGACCATCAACACCACCTTTAGATAACCTTCTTATTCATTTATTTACAGACAATACACAATTCAAAGAGTCAGAAGCGTTTAACAGCTCAATAATCTATAGCATTAAGGCAGCCTCTACTATGCACTATGTTATGCAAGTAAGCGAACCCAACAATTTCCTTTGGGCTGGGCGAATCCATGCTATATATCTCTATGGAAGAAAGAATTTCACAAGTTTGACTTACCTACAGCTAAGAGAAATTAAAATTACGCCACCGTGACCGAAAGAAATGAATAGGTACATATAATATACAATACGTATGAACCTAATAATGGCTAGTATTTGTCTACGGATTGAATTCATGGCTAAAAACATATTTATGACATTCAAGGTGTAAAAAAGGGTCTCAGTTTAGAACCTCAAATCTCTGAGACGCTTTGGCAGTGGATTTAGTAGACCATTCGGATATCATTTTTACCACCATGGGAAATTATGGAATGCACAAAATACCTCTGGAGATGCAGTAGTGAGTAGTGTATAGGGGCGGCTTTTTCTAGGTTAATGAAGGTGTTGATGAGTCTATCGACTTTGGATGAAAATAGAATTACTAATAGTTAATCATAGTAATAATGAAATAGATACATGCTATTATCTCTCTTTCAAAAACTGTTGTTATTTATTGTTGTCCAGTCCTTTGTATTTCGTCTTCATCATCATCACGCAACTTCAGTATCCTTTTGTGTAATACCTTTGCGGATGAGAGTGTAATAACGATGAAAATAATAATGATGATAAAAGGCACACCTCTAACGTTGTAACTCTATTATGCATTCGTTTGCAAGGTAGCAATAGCAAAGTACTAAAGATGTTTTTTATTACTTTACCTGTATTTTGAATAGATCTCTTACTCACTTATATGTTACGTTAAGGGTCTAAATTTTATTTTTTATTCTCAAAGAAGATCAGGGATTGAGAGATGTGTGTGCTTTTGTTGAGTCAAAATCTTTTCTCATCCGATGTTCACACAATAACAACTCACAATCAATGATATTTACATGGGTACCGAAATGTCATCAGCAGGGGGCTAGACCACTTCGTTGGAGGTGCTTGCCCTTTAGCACTTTCTGGAGGATTCCTTCTCCAGAGGGACCTTTGTTATAAATATTACCCATTAGTAGTAGCACCCTCGTGTTTTTCTTTAAGTAGGCTGAGGTTCTGGAAATATTCATGATTCTTAAGGTTTCTTTCACATAGTTGTCATTGATGCTGTGAGGTCATTCTGATAAATGTCAACCTGCTAATGTCAACTTGTGTAGACTCAAATTAATGGATGGAATCAATACCTGAGTAATTACCCGGTTTCTAAGCTCATTTGACTTTAGTGTCCAGCAGACCATTAACCAAAAATTTGTGTGTGCATATTTAGAAGATATGACCACAAACTGATACGGTTGTTCAAAATAACATGTCACTGGATATTTATGGCCAGTCAAAAAAGATCCAGGTTGATTTTAATTCATTCACTAGCAGTCACTAGACCCAAACCTTGTCTAATTTAATGAGTTTTATTTGGCCGAACAAAGATCTCTTGTCAAGAAGTAATTTTGTGGTGTCATTATATTTAATAATAAATCAAGTCGATTAGAATGAATATAAATAGTAAGATGAAGGTTCACTTTGAACATGATTTCATTCTACTTCCCCTTCTGAGAACGAAAAAAGTGCTTTAATAGTTTACGGTTTGATAACATTATCCAGGTTTTCATTCAAGAACTTTCAACAATGCTTACAATAACCTCCCACCTTGAACTATTACAATTCCCAATTCAAACTGCTTACCTATAGGTACAAATATACTTTCGAAATTTCTATAAAAAAAGTATTTCGTATGGATTGTTGGTTTTATCAGTTCCTGTAATAAGCATTCGTGGACCATGGCACAGTTATGCATTCACGAGGAGGAATCAATATTATGGTCATCATTTCTTTATTAAGGATAGAATTTGTTGGTGTAGCATGACGAAACATTTCATATTTGACTTACTTTAACTTTTACAGTCGCACTTCTAGATAGAAATTTCCATTGACTATCTAATGAATCCAACTTTTGAAGAAATGCTTAGTGGAACTTTATGAAATTCTAGCAAACGTTTGTTTTTCGTATTTAAAACATATTCCCATCGTAAAGATAAATTTCGAGCTTATGTGGATATTTTTTCCTTTATTATTTCTCTACATTCATTGGGACAGACGACGGCAAACAGTCTTGCAATGTGAAAAATTGAACAATGAGCAAACAAACAATTTTGCGAGAGTGAAAAGAATAATTATTATAGGATAAAAAAGCTCAGGGACTCTCAAAGGTAGGGGCTAATTAAATACTATTCAATGCATTGAAAGTTATTTCGAGAAATTTGTCCGCATCCGGCATGAATTTATTACTAGCCATTCTATTCAAATAAACAGGATGGCAAGCATTGACCTTAAGAAGGTAAAGATGATCATAGCATTTGCCATAATATAGGGTAAAATCATGTTACAGCAATCATACTTTCAATGCTATGAACTAATGATAGGGAACTGCAAGGTAAGTAAACTCTACCCAGATTATTTCAAAACTTTTGCTTTGAACACCTGCATACAAAATGTCAGAACATCATATGTACAATTTAGCTAGTTTTACATGTAAAAGACAATATGTTTACTGTGCTGATTATTCGTTTAAGTCGTTTATGATTTATGCATAATTATGTTTATGATAATGTTTATGATTGCAGCATAATTTCCTAAAAGTTGGAATTTGTAAAGGATGACTGTATATATATTCCAGTTTTCGTATTTCATCCTTAAATTCAAGCCTGTACGGGCCCGTACGCGTACCCGTTAAGTTTGATTTCAGACCAAATGCAGAAAACTTTTATCTACAAAATAATGTGTGATGGTAAGAATAAGGGAACTTTGGGTTTCTTACAATAAAATAGGTATTGTAATAATAATGTAAACTTTTCATCTAGAAAAAGGAGGAATAAATAAGAATAATAATAATAATGCTTTATTGTCAGAAGTCAGAGGACACAACTTATCTTGTTTTAAAATAAGATGGGATTGGAAATAGGGAAATTGGCACTGGGGAATTATTCAAGTAGGCAAAATGGGAAAACGTGTAAAATTATTCAGTTTTTAGATCAAATAACTGACACTTGTTCATTAGATGAATTTGAGAACTAGCTGGCAAAAGCTAAGTATTGGAAATTAGAAAAATAAAGAACCCTGGTGTCGGTGGAATTTAATTTTGATTTAATGGTTATTCTCTACTAGATAAGAGCTGAGAATGCGATGGCACGCTCCAGTCTCATAAGTACGCCATATTATTTTTATTTGGGCTGTAAAATTGATTGGTTGCATCACGTTTACAACAAAGGAAGGACAAGGAAGTTTCATTTAACAAAGATATCAAAGACTTTTCTTCTTCAGAAGCAATGATATGGTTTTAATAGATAATAGATGGACAAGAAATAGGACGCAGTCACTTAAAGGATGTCAACTACAAGGAAACCATTTTCGTACAGTCCTCTTTTTTAATTACATTACTTACCACGCAGAGACCTGGGTCTAAAACGATAGTAAGAAAAACACGAACCAGAATTCTAATTTCTATCCAAATTTGTTTGCACTCATTTAAATAAGTTTTTCGCAACATTTTTACATCTTTCTTAAGGAAATCCCTGCGTAACTTAAAGTCAAAAGAAGCTAAAAATATAAATTTAATTGAAGTGATATCTTTTATTGATTAGGAGACGATTTATCGTTCCATTTTTTAACAAGTTTTAAATTTTGGTTGTTTCGTCAGAGCGAATCATATCATAAATGCTTTGTTAAAGTTTCATGAAACTCCTCACGCACAGGCCGTAATATTGAGAAATTGTTGTCCATTTATTTTTAGATTTGTTCTATTCATGGTGAAAGTATAGATTAACTTTCATTAGAAGATAATCCACCTTAAGTTTTTTCTTTACATCTCTCTTTTCTACATTTTATGGTTTTATAACTCTGAAGCGACAAGGGGACCTCAGCTCAGACCTCACTCTCATCAAGAGTCAAATTATGGTACTAACAATAAGATATTGAGTATAGTGCAAAAGTACACTGGTTTGGCTAGTGATGATAATAAGTGGCGAGACGAGTTATGATGAAGATGATAAACAGTAATGAAATGAAAGTGACAATGGTCGGGTGTTGAAGAATTAGCTCCTGTCATACTCTATTTTATTTTTATGCTCAATAAAATAACCACAAGAATTTTATCGGGTATTTTATTGGACTAGTTATAGTCAGATCTTTAAACACGGTCCACCCTATTATATTTATCTAAATAAAGTTACAACACTGAATTTGATAGAGTTCTTCTAATGCATTTTTTTTCATTCTCTCTGAAGCTTTATGTGTAATGAAGTCTACGTAAAAGGTTTGCATGTTATTTATAAAACTCTTTCTCAAAAATCCATTTGCCTTTCTTGGAATCAGTTTATGGGGATTGAATGCTACAAGGTCAGTTGCAATGTTATGTAATTGATTACTTTGTTACAAAATTAAAATTATTAAACCCTGATCGAAGCCAGATCCCCAGAGTATTTTACAACTGATATTTTGAAGTTCGTATTTTCTTGTAAACGAATGAATTAGTGATCGACTGGGTCGGCAATGTTTAGATTATTAGTTAGAAGATAGTCCACGTTTAGAGATGAGCAATCAAGTAAATTTTTAATAATGAAGCTAAATATACCATAATCCCAATCCTTAAAATAAGGTTTATTATTGTGTTTACATTACATAGTTCAGTACTTATATTCATTAAAGGCTTTTACTTCCCCTAAAATTATCGTAGATACAAAGTTAAGTGATTGTCTTCTTCAGGCTTGGGATACCTTTGCCACTAAACTGTAATATTGTAATTCTCAACTGAATAAGAAAAATCTATCTTGACTTTAAAGCAACCTTATCATATCAAATGGTTGGCCACGCTAACGATTGCATTTTCTGTTACAAACTTTAAGTAAGTCATTTATGCTTGGTCAGGTTTCTTGACTGTTAGATAATGTTCAGTAAATTGTATACAATTAGGTGCATCATAATAATCCAAAGAGTTGAAGCCGTCAGGTGAAACAAGAGTCGTAACGGGTACTCCACTTCTGTTTTTATTCGAGAGGTTCAACTTCTATGTAATTTAGCGTTTCGATTTTGAAACCTGTATTATTTTAAAGGATAAAACTCCCTGCTGGATTTTAATTTTGAACCCTCATTACTCCTAAAACTGTTTAAGTGAATTTCATACTCAACTGCTGAACATAGTAGGTGGCTAGGTTGATTGGAAGACAGATCATAGGAACGCCTTTGAGGAATAAATTACAGGAAAATTATAAGGTTCATATCCTTCTGCAGAACCTCCTTTATTACACTTTTCAGGTTAAAATTGAGGCATCGGCTGTTGTCTTAACCTTTATTCCATTGTCCGACACAAATACCACTTTCTTTTTTACTTTTCCGTCAATTATTTACTGAACTGGACTATTAACTGTTGGGAGTTGAAATTAGATTGGAATACCTTTGAAACGGAATGAATGGTATCATCATCATCTTGCAGAGATCTTCTGGTGGTCCGTTCTTCTATCCTGGCCTAGGTCCAACTCACACAAAACAAGAGAAAGGAAAGGAACGTATTGTTCTATTTGTATCTCTGTGCTTTTGAAGTCGATGGTGGCAAAACAAGAGTAATTATTGCATACAAAGAAATATATAATTGTTCTGTAGATATCATCTTTTGGCATTAATCTTTATGCAGGACATTGAGGGTGATGCAATTAAGTGATTAAGAAAACACTCCTATCGGGTAAAGACATTTCCCCGATATTACCGATATTTTGATCACGATGAGGTCATAAGTTTCGAATTTCATTTAGACACCTTCTAAAATTTGTTTGACAAGGTGCTAATACAGATATTACTTTTAATTGATCATTAAAGTATTTCCAACGTTTACAAATATTCAATGCAAGAAATGTAAGCAAAGGGACTAAAGGGATGTTAGTAAAAATAAATGCCTTTAAGCTTTTATTTTCATTTTTGATGATATACTCGTGGTAATCTTCTCAACAGTGTTTCTCTTCATATAACATTTTTTGTAGATTATAAGCAGAAAGCGATGTTGTTCATGTCGGCATTTTTGAAAAGCCGAAACTGGAGAAACGTGTTTAAGTTAAGTAGTGCCGACTAATGCACCCACCAACGTATGTCAAATATTTGACTCAAATTAGCCGTTTTCCCACCTGAGATCCTTCCTACTATCTCTGCAAGATTGCCTCCAGGAAGATTAATTCATTTTCTGAGAAGGGTATGTATTTATGATCAAATCTCATCTTCATTTTTGTTCCCTTTATTATTTCATGCTCAGGCCCAGGCAGGCGTTAGATTACCTTTAGTTCGACATTCTTAAGACGATGTCTTAATTAAGAATCCAAAAAAGATTTATAGCCAAAATCATGGAAAAACTAAATCGGAAGTAAAACTTTTATGTTTTTAACAAATGAAGAATTCACCCATTAACTTAAAATAATTGATCACTTTATTCAATCAACCCTCGACATCTGAACAATGATCATGATCTGTTTCTAAACAAGATTACCATTAGGTCATCATAAAAATCAAATATTTTCTAAAGATCGAGGTTAACTCGCAACATTATCAGTTATCACTATTCTGCCGATTATTGATGAATCGAACGTCTACGTCTGATGTGATTGAATAAAATGATTCATCCAATCCATCACATCGTTGCGTTATGAAGTTACATTAATAGACAATACGAAAGAAATCTTTTAAACTTTCAACTTGAAGATTAAAAAAGAGTACCAGGCGTACCATCTTTCTAGTTAACTGAAAACCACTTTATAATTGTAAAAGTTGAAGCAGGATGCTTTCCATTTCTATGAGACAAAGAGATTTATTGTACTTTCCAGAATGACATGATGGCATAGGAAATCTTAAGTCATAATCTAGGTTAACCCCCCCCCCCCCCCCAGTGAGAAAGCACTTATAATTAAAAGTTATGAGAACGTTAAGACTGTTAAATCAATAATAAACTTTAACATAACCGAAATTTCCTGATAGTTTCCTTTCGCAAAACCCCAAGCATCAAAGCACCTCCCCCCCTCCATTTTCAGGAAATATCATACTGCAACTTCTAAGTACCCTGTCTGGGTGAAAACATCGCCTTTTATCATTCTCTTAAAATTTGTTGAATATATTGCTATTTGTTATGATAGAAAGTTTTGAATTGTATCATTCAACTGATAAATGGCGTTGCTGATTAATATCGATTCAAACGCATATTGTAAATTGCTGAGCGTCCATAAAAAACCAGGGATCAGAAATTATGTACTACATTTTAGTTTTCTCATCTATGATGAAAAATTACATGAAGTTCGCATATGATCGTAGTTTGTAATGAAGTTGATGCATCCTGTATTTAAGATAAGCTTTTCTAAGACGTTTTAGATGAGTATTTATCCACTTTCTCCTTGTAAACATTAGTTGGGTTTGTTTGTAATAATAAGAGTTTTATCTTGAATATTCTAAGATCTGCAAAAAATTAAGTCTACATGAATGGATATAATAATAAAACTGTATCAGCCATTTTAGGTTTAGAATTGGTATTTCCATAAATCAGTAGGGGTAGCATTTTATTTGCGGATTTTATTTGATAACAGACTTGAAAATTTATACTAAACTACTAAACGATTTATTTTATTAACAAAATATAACATTAGACGATTAATAAATCAATAGCTCACTTTCTGTCTATTCTTATTCAGAATGTTAAGAGACTTTACAGTAACAGAATTTTTTAATCAATGAGTCTGAAACGCAAGCACTCTGATTACCATACAAGTTGGTTCTAGTTATTCCCCCCACTACCCATGGAATTTGGCTTTCTGTTGTATTAGTACTTTGTAAAGTCGCTTCAAAAGTAGCATTTCCAGGCATCGTTTGAAATCCCAGAGTAAGAAGAGAAGGTTTATTTTCATATAGGCCTTCTTGTTCTCGCCGTTGAGTAGACGTAAAAATTGTTTCAATTTCAGCTAAAAACACTGCCATTAGTGTTAATGTTTCGCAATCCTTAAACGGCTTAAGAGATTCTCTAATCACATCAACTACATAATGTCCAGCAGCTTGAATATCCGGACGGCTTACAGGAACATTTTCTCTTTTAAGATTACATACACAATAATGCACACTGATTGCAGCATCGTCACAAGTTCTTGATTTTGGAATAGGCAAAAATAAACTAATTCCACGTGGAAGAGGATCAGATGCAATAACTGACTCTGTCCTTTCAACCATTATATTATTACTAATCAAGTCAAGATGTAAAATATCTTTAATAGTTTCATAAAGATCGAATGGAGTGCTAAGTCGATTAGAATTAATTCGAAGATTTTCAACAGCTTTTGAGTACTTGTTCTGAAACCATGAAGGTAATACAAAGTAAAGAAACGGCATACGTTCTTCTATTCTCCCTTGGGTAGTCCTAAGGATTTTACCCCATCTCATACCATGGTCACTCATAAGTATAAAAACGGTGTTGTTAAAATATCCTGAGGTCTGAAACCATGAGAGTAACTCTGTAAGTGAAGAATCTCCATACTTTGCTGAATTAAGATGATCATGAAACAAAGAAGTAGCCCATGCAAATTGAATATAATTTTGATAATTAGTTTGCATTGTGAACGCTAACTTTTTTAAGTAGTCTACTATAACTTCAAATCCTATTCTAGGACCATAACATAAATTAGCATTTAAATACTTGTTAGTTCCAATCGTCATTTCTTGAAAAAGGGTCAAAGGTCTCAAGTAATAATCCACAGGTGTGTTGTTAAACCCTGACTTTTGATGATTAAATATTGACATGAAAGGAGCATCTTCTGCAAGTGAAGTTGCATATCCTTCTGCAGAATAATTCTTCCATATGAAAGGACAGTTATCAAAAAACACTTTAGAGTTATTATCAAGACATTTCGAGAACTCAGTTTCATTCATTCCAGTCATGAATGCGATGGCATTGGGGTATGTGTTATCCCCTATTTTTGTGTACCCATTCATTCCAATTGCTGATAAATTTTGTTTCACAAAATCGTGTGCTTTTGGCATTGTCCTTATAAAATTCATATGAGAAACTGAGTCCAACCCTAAAATCACGACATTCATTTTATCTTCTGATTTTATACTCTTTGCTAAATGTTTTCTTTGCAGTTTTTTCCTTTTGATAGAACTGTTTAATTTAACTTCTTGTTTTAATGGAGCAAACCCAATAATGTCCACAAACTTGAATTCTTCTGTTTTTGCCTCTTTGCAGCTTATTGCTATGAATTCCCATGAGGAAGAAATTTTGGTCGCTTGCTCTAAAATTTGGGTACATTTTTTTGTAACCCTGGAACAAATTTAAAAAATTACCAACTTAATCAATTTCAAAACTCTTTCTCGGTTTGAGAAATTGAGGACTTACCCTACATGGTTATCGCTTCCTCTGAATCTTATTATATTCCTGTAACAACAAATAGAAAATCCATAATCTGCAGGATTTTGGACCTGTAGCAGAAAATTTGTTTCGTTAGATGCAAAAAGCATTGGGTAGCTGCTTTGACAGTTTATAGTAATGTTGTCTTTAATAAACGGGAGAATTGCAGCGTCGTATGGATTTTGAGTTGGGAAAATGCATCCCATTCCCATTTGCTCATTAAAAGTTTCTGGAATTGCATAAAGGTTGAAGCTTGTAACTTGTATTAAGAATACATAATGGTAGTAATGAAATGATACAAAAATTAATAAATTACCATAACTGCCTTTATTTGCTGTTTCTCCATTTGTTGGAATTTTTTTCAGAGCCATTCCGGTTTTAAAGGAAACAAATGAACTAATATATGATAGTGTGGACTTGCCAGGCTTATTAATAGTAAAGAAATACAGTTGTGGCAAAATAATTAAAAATAAAGAGGAAATTAAAATACACACGAGTAATATTTTGTAGTAAGTTATCATACTTTGTAAATATTTTTTTCTCTTTTGAGATCGTCTAATAAAATCCTGCAAAATTGGTTGGCGATGCATTTTACAAACGTAAATATAGACAGTAACCCTTGAATTTAGACTGGTTTGCAGTAATTTTTAAAATTATATTGAAGGATTTTTGACGCTTTTAATTGAAGAATGCTTTGAAGATTTGAAAATACAGAATTATAAAAATAAAGAAATGCAACTAATTCAGACACAGATGCAAGACTGGTCTAGAAGAATACTAGTTTGCAAATAAGAAGAAAAAAAGTAGTCATTGAAATTGCCCAATGACCTTCCTTATCTTGTTCAATTAATATTCATCTATCATCCATTCCAAGCAATCGTTATCGCTTTGCTTAAGACCAGGTCAAAGGGTAACAAAATTAAGACTATAATAAGGTGAAGTCATCCGTATGTATACTTCCAATGAATAATATATAGCCTTATGCATTTAGCTCTTATCAGATGTCATCTTCAACGAAAATTTGTTGGAATTAATATAACACAAGTAAAAGCGAACATTGATGCTGGAATGAGTTATTGTTTGTTTAAAATTGCAATGAGGAAAGATCAAATTAAATATTATTTAAAAAATTTAAGCTTTAGAAGCGTTTGAACTATACAGAGATTCATTGACATTTCAGGATAAACAGTAACAATATTTTTTCATATCTTTGTCATCAACGCAATGACTTTGATTTCCATACAAATTGATTCTACTAATTCCTCCAGCACCCTGTGTCCATTCCCCTGAAGATTTTCTTGTAACAGTAGCTTCAAACAAACCACTACCAGGATCAGTTACAAACGTAAGCTCTAACGTTTTATCAGTTGAATTGGATTTTTGTTTTCCTTTATGAATTAGCTGAGCTTGACTCACAGATGACAAGGTCAAGAAAGCGCAATTAGAGAATTTTGCAATTAATCTATTCAGTTCAAAAACCGCATAATTGGCTGCTTGAAGAACTAAAGAATCTTTTGTAGATACTTTTTCCGAAGTATAACATACACAATAGTTATCTGGTATTTCAGCCGTTGTGCAATTCCTTGTTGTAGGAACTGGAAGAAACATACTTATTCCACGAGGAATAAGATCATCTTGTGAAAGCTTGGTTAACTTTTCCACTCTTTTTCCCAACTTATCTTGTTCAATGTTATCTAGAAACAAAATGTCCTTAAAAGTTTCATACGTGTCCAAAGGAGTAGTTAGCCTTTCTTTGTTTATAATCATGTTATCAACTGCGGATTTATATTTTTTTCTAAACCATTCGGGCAACACGAAATAAATAAATGGCATGCTTTCTTCAACTTTTCCTTGTGGTAGTTTCCTTATAGCTCCCCCATCGTATACCATGGTCGCTCATGAGCACAAATACTGTATTGTTTAAATGCCCTTCGGACTTAAACCATGTCAAAGTTGAAAGTAAATCATCTTCCCCTAAATGTCCTTGATTGAGATAATCATGTGTCATAGATGTTGCCCAAATGAACTGAAAGTATCGCTTATCGTGGCCCATAGTCTTTGCCATTTTCTGAATATAATTTAAAAGAACTTGGAAAGATGTTCTCGGGCCACTGCATAAATAAGCATTTCCTCTCTTATCGCTAGATAAGTGTTTTTCAGCTGCTCTTGCAAATGGTCTAAAATAATAGTCCACAGGAGGTTTTCGGAAACCATGTTTAACATAATTGAATATTCCCATCCATGGAGCATCTTCACCATAGGATGTCCTGTAACCATTTTCAGAAAAGTTTTTCCAGATAAATGGACAGTCGTCAAAAAACTTTGATTTCTGGCATTCTTTTCCGATTTCAGTGGCATTCCGTGAGGTTAAAGCTGCAACGATGTTTGGAAATGTGTTATCTGCAAAATGTATTTGCAAAAATGTAACTTCAGAATAATCTTCAATAGAGTGAACGTCTATAATGTAATTAAATATGCATCCACTTGCCTCCTATTTTAATGTAACCGTTCATTCCTATAGCAGATAGATCATTTATCAAGTACTGATAAACTTTTGGCATTATTCGTTGAAAATTCATATGTGAAACCGCATCGATGCCAAGTACAACTAGATTCACAACTGGGTTGCTTCGCTGATTATTTTTCTGGAATGCTTTTATTCTTTCCTCCACTTCGGGTTTCAAATGAACAAAAGGAAATGCATCAATGATTTTAAGCTTCTTCTTGTTACTACTTGATTCATTTTTAGGAATACAATAAACTGCTAGGAACTCATGATCTGGTGGAATCTTAGTTTCCTTTTTGGAAAGACTATAACATTTTTCAGAATATCTGAGAAAAAAAATTAATACGATACTTAATACGATCACTGAAACAGAAGTTATTGAAAAAAAGTGTATCTAATCTTTTACGATTGATTTTTTTAACTTACGTTTCACTATTATCTGGATTGTCTCCTGTCGTAAGATTTGTTCGTAATATTTGTCGGTAGCAACAATCTTTCCATCCTACTGATTTTGGTAAATTTTGTTGTATAATAATAGGCTGATCAGTAGTTCGAAATATATGAGGAAATTTTTTTAAACATTTAGGAGGGTCGCCTCTGGATTTTATTAGATGCCGAATTGTTTGATCAAAAGGATCTAGTTTTGGAATTTTGCATCCATAGACTAAACTGGTTTTTAAATTTTTCTCTTCTATCTTGTTTTCAGGTTTAATTGTAGAGGGTTGTAATTTGGTAAAATTGGTATTGGATTCCAACTCATAGTTTTCAACTGTTGTACTTTCAATCTCGGGAGAACTGCTTTCTTCTGAGTCTTTTTCTTCCTCA